>JACGAQ010002833.1:0-36401 GCA_014119065.1 Orius insidiosus | reverse complement strand
GGACGCGAATATTAAAATTGAAGAAAATGGAGTCAAACGATGAGGCTACAGAAATAGAGGAAACGTCAGAATTCGAGGTTCTGGAGCGAATTTGATAACACTGAGACGAATTTGTGTCAGTTTTTTTTTGTATCCAAAAATAAATCAAATGGTGTAACGTTTTAGAAAAACTAGGCTTTTGGGTCTTAGAACGTTTTAACAGGGTTACTAATAAAACACTGTGAACAACTTAACTAGATCTCTTTATTATTGTTATATTCGGAGGGTTTTGAGGGAGGGCTAGATATTTTAAGGGAAATAGCGTACCTTGTCCGATATCTGCGAGGAGAACGACGCACACCAACTGACCACGATTTTTGGGCAGTTCTTGGCTTTGAGCATTGTTCGAGGATCCTCGCCCCTCCACGTCATGGATTTGTCAATGACAATTTATTATGCTCTTAAGGAGCACGTGTGACGTGTGGACTTAGATTTATTATATTTGGAACAAAGGTCTTTACTTGTCCAATTCCACACGCCACAGGGGGTTATGGGATCCTCAGCTCTCAGCCCTGCCACATGTGTGCCATATGTGGTGTTTGACTACAGGAATTTCAAATAAAATTTAACTTACTAAAATTCCCGTAGTCCCACCGTTACATTCTCCCCCCAGATAAAATGGACCGCCGCCCTCGGCGGTAACGCTGAAAGACAAAGAGTAGGTTAGGTCAGGTATAAGCGCTTTGACCTTCGGACTATGGAATCAATAACCCTCAAAAACCGCCATAAATTATACAGAGACAATACAAAGTACCAATAAGTATCAATAAACATAAAGAAACTATAATACAACAACCAACGATATAAAAAGTTATGAAAAAAAAATTTTAACACAAAGGTAAACTTAACCTATTAATTCCCATATGATCTACGAATACAACAATTATATCCTACAAATATCATGAATACAAATAAAAATAAAACTACATTGTTTTGGTTAATTCAGACCGTATCTACTATTTATACTACTATGTTGAGGACCTTAGGAACTTGACTGAATAGGGGGAGCTTAAATTCATGGCAGAGACGATGTCGGTGAAGGCTTGAGTAGAAGAAGATGTTGACTTAACTGAAGGCTTCTCAAGACGATAATTTAATGGCTCTGCAAGGGCGGGGCAACCACGACGGTGGTTCTTTTTGCGCGAAGCATCAGGATGAGAACCACCAGGATGACGGATGTGGTTAGGTTGATCCCCAGGTCGCCCACTGAGAACCATGAAGTGGACCAGGCCCCCGTCTCATTCGTTTCTCCGAGAAGTTGATCCAGGTCAGCTGCCATTTCCTGGAAACGCTCAAGGTCCTCGCTTCCAACGTACGACAAATCCTTGGACAGCTGTGGGACGTCTCGAAGATCAACCTTGGATGGTAACGAAACATTCGCAGCAAGTTCCCCTAGCCTGAATTTAAGCTCCACCTTTGAATGGAATGAATTGGGAAGAAGAGATCTAAAACCGTTCTGGAGGACACAATCTGGGGTGGTTTCTACTAACCCCGCATTTTCCAGGATCTGCGTTTTTAAATCTCTCCTACACATGGACGTCATTGACAGAGGCACCTTATTTGGAATGACGAAGACCCAAGCGTTATCTTTAACTAATTTAAAAAATACCGGGTGGGTAATATTAAGAAATTTGGGCTTACAGGAGGGGACTTCAATATGGCTACCTATTAAATATTGTACCGAACAATGCGCGATTTCTTGCAGCCGGTAGGGCAAATGATGCGGCTCACAGAGGGTCACACGACTTGACGTTTCCTTACAGAAAGCAATCTTTTCTGCGTCGGTCATCAAGGCGTATTCCCCCGTTTGATTGTTAATAGCCAAAAGTTTTGCCGAAGCCGGGTACAATAGGTAGGTTTGGTTCTGCAGGTGAATGGGGATTGATAGAATTTTAAACAATTTATAAGGGGGGGAATTAGAGCTTAACAATGGTACCGAAACTATGAACCTGACCTGTTGTCCACTTACGTAAATTTTAACAGGAGATAATCGCAACAGGTCCATAATGGAGGCGGGCGGAGAAAAATCCTCCGGTAATTGGTCTTTAGTATTGTGCAGGACGTCCCTCAATGAGGTCGAGGAAACGATTAATGGGTGGATGTGGCCAAGTAACGCGGTATTTAAAATGCTTATGAGGTCATCTATATTGGATAAAATTGCATGTACGGAATTAAAGACGATTTCTATTTGCTTATTGAATTCTATTAATATTAAGGTATGATTATTTAATTCTGAAATTATGGAATTTAATTGATTACGGAATTCATTCATTTGATTGTTAATGTTTATAGTGCTCTGTCTATAGTTACGCAACGTTGCGTTTATTGACATTACAAAGAATTTTTCCCGGATTTCAATTTTTTGATTATCTTTATTTAATTTTGCAAGTACTTCGTCGTAACGGCTTTGGTCTTCGTCACTCAAGGTGCCGAATAGGGTTTTGGTCAACCGACCAACCCCATTAAACAAACCACGTTTTTGACGTCCATCAAGGCTAGTCAGAGTAATCTGCCTTATCAGGTCCCATTTCATGTCCACGGATTGTATGTCTCTTTGCAATGATTTTAATACTAGCGAGCAATCAATTTTGTCCTGATCAAGGCAAAAACTAACTATTTGATTGATCAATCCGTGGGCTAGGACCACTTCCCTATCAAATGGGTCTAAGTCCAGAGTACTGATAATTTCCCAATGTCCCCCTATAAAATTTAAATCCCCTATGTCCTCAAAAAAATAGGGAATATTATGCAAAGGAGTGATTTTCACTGTTGCCTCTGCACAACATGTGAGGGCAATCAAGAAATAAACAACGGGCAATCTCATAATCAAAAATAGGTATTGAAATTTAAAATTAAGTATAAAAATTTAAAAGTTAAGTACAGAAAGGAATATAAGATAGGTAGTTCTATTATAATTATTATTATTATTTTTTTTTTTGATTAAGTACAGAGGAAAAATAAAATGTATTAACTAGTTATTTAAGACGGTGGATGAAAATATCTAAAAATATTAAATTATTAAATTAATTGATAATTAAAATTTAAAAGGTACGGTACCTGAATTAACCAATTGGCCAGCTGATGATAGTCGATTCCCTCTCTGATATCGGACGAGCATGTGACGCTGACAAATGTATGAACACGGAAGGATTTAAACGTGGAAGAAACGTGGAAGGAAGGAGGGAAAAAGTCAAAAACCCAAATTATATAACCCCATTTTTCCCCGGAAGAACAAATTTCTGTGTCACCAGCCATAATTTTGTAAATATTTACCACTAAACTATAATATACAAAAATTTTTTTTTTTTTTTTTTTTTTTTTTTTTTTTTTTTTTTTTTTTTTAACTTAACTAATTTGAAAAAATTAAAATTCATGTGTCCCGACAACAGTCCAGGATCTTGCACAGTCTAACCCCACCCATCGCAGTGGTCCATTGGGATCGACCTGGTTCGCTGGCAACTAAACCACCTTCTTCTTTCCACGTAAATGTTGGCTAGGCATTTACATAGTGTGGAAAGGTTTGCACGTGCACTTGTGCGTCTGAGAATGGGCAGCTCAGATTTGACGATGTACCCCATCGTCCCCATTGACGGGGGTGGCTCCAAATCCACCCCAATCTGTCGCTCCGCGCCCCCGGCCAAAATTCCTCTGAAACCGTTATGGGGCGGCCCGGGACTTTACAGGCTGCCGGATGCGCCGGTCCATTTCCGGACGCATGCCACGGAACGACTGGGATTCCTGCCCCCACACAATTAACAAAAAGGGGGCAGGTCCTGCCCCTAACAGCAAAAAGGTGACAGGGTGCTTTGGCTGGCTCGTGCCCCCTCTTGGGCACGAGAAACGCCACATTTGCGTCCAGCCTAAGGCCGAGGAAGGGAACAAGGGCAAGGGCTGAAAATCGAAATGTAAGGTAAAAGTTTGTAGCGGTATTTGTGTCATAAATAATAAGGAATGTAGTGGGCCGTAACCTAATCTTTGGAGTTAGGTTTTGGCTTATGCTATTGTACTACTATGGAAAGGAATAGATTCGCGTGCCTGGTCGGGGTTACTCTGTCGTCACAGAGACCCCCTCGACCTGGGCACCTCCTCTAGAAAAATAGCGTTTTAGTCGCCTTATGTGAACTACCTCGTCCACAAGCTTTCCCCTGAGATACATCCTTACGACATAATTTACGGGACCAGTTTGCTTAATGATGGAATACGGTCCCATGTATTTTTCGGCGAATTTGCCGGATGATGAGGGTCGAGGGCTTAGGACTAGGACCAACTCGCCCTCCGTAAAGGAAGTATCTGTATGGTTTTTATCGTACAGAACCTTTTGCTTTTCCTGAGCCCGCCGAATGATATCCGGAACTTCCAACCTCACTTTCTGGAGAATCTCCAGATTCTTTAAGACATCTCCATCGATGTTAGATGGCAGGAGATTAATTTCGGCGGGCATGTTTGGTTCAAAACCATGCATGAGGTAGAAAGGGGAATAAGAAGTGGTTTCCTGGACACTTGCATTGTACGCCATCAACACGGGGTCTATTAACCGGTACCATAGGCCGTCCGCATGATAATGTGACAACGCAGTGATGAGGGTAGAATTAAAACGCTCCGTTAACCCCTGCGTCTGAGGGGAGTAAGCAGTGCTAAAATGTTGTGTGATTCCAAGCTCCCTAATAAATTGTTTAAGAGCCTGGTCAACAAAATGCCCCCCTCGGTCTGACGAGATTATAGACGGAGCGCCAAATCTGTTTATTAGATTAGATACAAATTCCGCTGTTGCCCTTGAATCCGCCCTCCTCGTTGGCTTAGCCACAGCGAACCTGGTGGTCGTGCAAGTCCCGACTATTATGTACTTATAAAAATATAAAGCTTATAATCTACTTCCCACATATATATTAAGCATAAAAAAAACCAATAAAGAAATACTTAAGTTAAATTAAATTACCAAAAAAAAAAAATAAATAAATCACAAAAAAAAACTGGTGACCAGCAAAAAAATTGCCTAAACTTGTTGCAAAACCTCCGAAAATCCCTTACTTGACCAGAAAAATTGAGGACAAACAATAAAATTATGAAATTACAATACAAATAATAAAATTATGAAATTGAGAAAGAAATACCCAGATTACGCAAGCAATTGTGTAACACTCTAGTAAATGAGAAAGAGAACAAAAAATATGAAAAATATGGAATTTAAAGGAGAAAAAATAAAAACCAGATGAAATGTAAAACAAAAACGGCCAACTAACGTGGGGCGTAAATCGGCGCTACAAAAAGAGCTTGGCTCGCGAAAGGTGAGACGAGCTTCCCTCCCCGATTGAATTGAAAGCGAATGATTTTAATACTTAACGCAAAAAAAAAAATTTCAAAAAAGGGCTTGGCTAGCGAGGTGAGACCGACTTCCCAAAATTTTTATTTTTGTTCCGGCAATCACGAAAGGCAAAAAAATTGTTTAATTGAGAAACGGCGCCTATCACCACTTGTAACGTTTTAGAAAAAACTAGGCTTTTGGGTCTTAGAACGTTTTAACAGGGTTACTAATAAAACACTGTGAACAACTTAACTAGATCTCTTTATTATTGTTATATTCGGAGGGTTTTGAGGGAGGGCTAGATATTTTAAGGGAAATAGCGTACCTTGTCCGATATCTGCGAGGAGAACGACGCACACCAACTGACCACGATTTTTGGGCAGTTCTTGGCTTTGAGCATTGTTCGAGGATCCTCGCCCCTCCACGTCATGGATTTGTCAATGACAATTTATTATGCTCTTAAGGAGCACGTGTGACGTGTGGACTTAGATTTATTATATTTGGAACAAAGGTCTTTACTTGTCCAATTCCACACGCCACAGGGGGTTATGGGATCCTCAGCTCTCAGCCCTGCCACATGTGTGCCATATGTGGTGTTTGACTACAGGAATTTCAAATAAAATTTAACTTACTAAAATTCCCGTAGTCCCACCGTTACAGTATAAGACTCCTCCTCGGACATCAAGAACTCGGAAAGAAATTTTGTAGACGAGCGTCCCGGACCGCGTCCTGAATTCCGAAACATTCTCATCGAAGCTGACGTGTTTTCTTTATTTTTCGACGAAAGCATCTACAACATTCTGGTGGACTACACCAATAAAAAAATTTCCCAATCAAGAGAATTATTGTCGGGACCGAGATGCGACATACACAAACGCAGTCGAACTAAAGGCCTTCTTTGGTCTTCTTATCCTATCGGGTGTTTATAAGTTGTGCGGATCAAACACAAACTTCTTGTGGGATGTGGACGCCCCAATCTGTTTTCAAATGACAATGCGTAAAGAAAGATTCCGCTTCTTATTGATTTGCATTAGATTTGACGATTTATCGACAAGAAATGAAAGGAAGCGCTTCGATAATTAGCTCCAATACGTGATTTTGTGTCTATTCTGGAGCAAAATTTCAAAAAAGTATACGTCCCTCATGAATTTCTGACTATCGATGAGCAGCTTGTTGGGTTCCGAGGAAACTGTAGCTTTCGACAGTATTTGCCTAGCAAACCAAATAAATATGGTCTCAAAATATTTGCTATGGTCGACGTCTCAAGTTTTTTACCTTCTTTCGTTCGAAGTTTATGTCGGAAAACAGCCAGACGGAAATATCAACAATCAAACAGCGCGCTTGACATTGTTCTTAGACTTACGGAACAAATACATGGAACTGGACGAAACTTGACTACCGATAACTGGTATACCAGTCTACCATTGGCTAATGCATTATTGGAGAAACGATTAACTCTGGTTGGAACGATGAAAAAAATAAGCTGAAATTCCTGCTTCATTCCTTCCGAATAAAAATCGGTCAGAAAAACGAGCCTTTTTGGATTCACGAGAAATCATACGCTTGTTCTTACGTCCCATCAAAAAACAAAGCCGTGATCTTATTATCCACCCTCCATCATGATGAGAAATCGACATGGACACTTTTGAAGATAAAAAACCAGAAGTAATTACATTCTACAACAACACCAAAATCGGAGTCGATATTAACGACCAGCTGTGTTCAAATTACTCATACGGTAGGGCAACTAGGCGCTGGCCATTGTGCCTCTTCTTCCATTTTTTGATGTCTCCACAATAAATGCGTTTATTGTGCACAAATTTAACATGTCACGCGCCAAAAATTCAAATAAGGGAAAAATAAAACAAGAGTGGCACGACTGGTGCACAGCTGGAGACCACGTGACTTTTTTTTCACGCGGGTCTGTTTCGTCGCCGAGCTCGGGCTGAAAGGACGCTTCTTTTGTTCAAGTGCGAACTGTTCCTTTTTTAAGTAAAAAATATATAAAGAAAAAATAGTATTCGTCTTCGGGACAACCTTGTGCTTCGCCTTCTTTCTACGAACCACCATTTTTATTCAGACTTCACGTTCGATGCTTCGTTTCTCAAGCTTCTGCTTCGTCTCCTCTTCTTCGTCTCCTCTTCTCTCCGACTTCGTCGATCGCCGCTTCGTTCCCCTTCCTTCAACATTCAGAGACAGGTGCTTCTTTTTTTTTTAACTTATATGTAAAATAGGTATTGGTGTTTGTGTATATCTTTTTTTAAAGAGACAAAAGAAATTTTTTTTTTTATGAATTAAAGGACAATTATTTATTTATTTTTTTTTTAAATTAACATTTCCTTATCAAAATCAAGAAACGAGCAACTCAAAAGGGCCACATATCTGAGAAACCTGGGCCATCAACTAATAGCTCCGCATATTATATCTTGATCGGAAAATCCGCGAGTGCCTCCGTGAAAAAATGAAACTTCACTTGCAGACCTTGGGATTATAGTTTTATCCGATCAGTGGACACCGACGAACGGGCGTCGACGAGAAATAAAAGAAAAAGATGCCATATGTCCAAGTACGAAAGATAATAAATATAGAAACCAGTGCGACGTATGTAATAAAACGTTTGCGAGCATCATTCTAAAAGAAGATCGTGTTCATCCAATGTGATGAAGAGTGACAAGTACATATGACAATGCCTTAAATTTATTGTAAATTTTTTATAAGATCCTGTACCTCGTTTCGTTGAAATATTTTTACTTTACTAGTCTGTACTAGTCTCAAATTTCTTTACTAGTCAAATAAACTCGTTAAATTATTCATCCTTTCATTACTACCTCGTTGTTTTATCGAATTTACGAACCACATAATTCGGGTCAATTTGACCCGAGGTGAGTATTCATGTAACAAAAATAAAGAATTGATACTGAATTTTTAGAAAATTCAAATTCAATTTTCAAATATAACGTTTTTTTTTGCATAATTTGTAATTTTTATAAGAATCTTTAGCATTTCAATAATTTAAAAAAGCAGCTTGAAAACCAATTGGAAGTTAGTGATATATGTTATCAATTTTGACAAGTGTAAGATTGAAAGAATCCAGTTTTGCAGGAGCAAAGTTCAAGTCATCCAAAATAATCAAATTATTTGATTTCCAATTTTTAAATTTATTAAATCAAAAGAAAATCGTTAAAAGTGATCAAAAAAATTAAGTTTTTAATAAGTTTACATCGTTTTGGTCTGTAATTCGCTAATTTAAATACTCGGGTCCGCCAGACCCGAGGTGAGTAACCATGTAACTTTGTCCACGTGAGTAACGAAGTGTTAACGTCGCTGTCCACTTTACTCAACCAACAATTTTCTGGATTGTCAAGCCACTTTGCCTGAAATTTGGTTTTTTTGGCCATATTGTCTTAAAATCAATAACGCACTCCACAACTTTATAAATATTTAAAAATAAATAATAGTAAAAAGTAACTTTCTTTATTAAGTAGAAATTAAAAAAATTAAGTTTTGAGAAACTCGACTAGTTATTTGAAGACAAGAATGATGAAAATAATTTTTTCTAATTTTTCTCACATGGTGAGTCGAGTAGAGACTTGACTAGACTAATAAAATAAGGGTTGGCGAAGAAAACAAGGGTCTGGGTTGAGGGGGATGGTGGGTGTACAGAATTCCTTCTCGATTTCCGCTTTGAAGTAAACAGGTAAGCAACATTGACGGGGTGGACGCCGGACCTTGGACTCCGGACGGTTTAGTACTCAAAGGAGGGGGATTATTTTTAGTAAAAACATATTTAACCCTTTGTCGCCTAGTCGTTCCCGTAGGCGAGCCGGGTCTCAGCCGGCAGCGCTCCCCCTACTCTTTGTTCGCTAGTATCTCGGCTGCCAGCGGGAGTATTGGCTTCGGATATGACTCCCTCTGTTGGGAAAGAAACGAAATACATTTTGTGGCCAGAGTCAGCGCTGCCTGCGCGGTGGAAGGTGGGGCAGGGGAGGGGAAGTTTGGTGGGGAAAGTAGTGCCTCGCTAACGGCCGGAATCCGGCGTCACGGCGGAGTCGGAAAAGGGTTAAACGTACCCTCGCGGTGAATTTTTTTCCATTTACAGAAAATCAGAAATAAAATTTCCCTGACTTTTGTTTAAAAAAAACGAAATTCCCTGACTTTTCCCGTAACTTAAATTTCCTGACTTTCCCGGTTTTCCCGGTCGGCGGCCACCCTGAATCGAGTACTAAAATCTTGCTAATAACACCACAGTATTTACCACCGCACGTACAACACTTAACCTGGTCGCTAAATTCACTTGTTATTGTGATAATTGATAAGTATCGTGGAATGACGTGCATGGCTAGGTGGCAGCATCTATGGTACTGTTTGACAACTATAGGACAGAAATTAGTTCCTGTCTAGTCTCCTAGATAGCGTTACACGAGGAAATAACCAGGAGAGGTGAAGTTGATGATGAGCAAAAAAAAATTATGAGCGATCCTAACATTCCTAACGCTCACTTTCCTCAAGGTCTTGGGCTTCATGGTCAGCCTCCGCCTGTTCGCCGTGCAATTTTGTAAAGCAGATGTTTTCTCGTTTTTTCCACCTATGGAACCACCCTTCCGTCGCCTTGAAATCGGTTTTTCCGATCTTTACCGCCAATTCTTCAGCTTTCTGTCGCATTAATGGCCCGTTGACGCGCTCGTCCTTTTCTCGCACTTTTAAAAACCATTGCTTTAACGCCTGTCCAATATCTTTTCTTTCCCTCCTCTCATTCGTTTCGGCATTGATTTTCATGTAAGAATTCTTCTGTTCTTCAGTGGCTTTTTAAAGTCTGTGATCTTGGATTTCAATTTTCCTCCGATATTTATTTCATTTTTCTGACTTTAATTTCGGCGTGGTCGTGATTTGTGGTTCACCAATTCTCCGTGTGAGTACTTTCAGCGCTAGTGCCTAATGTTATTGTTTTATCTTCTCAATTTTTCCGTGGTGGTTATAACGGTTTGAACTCTGTTATACTATAACAGTTTTTTTTTTTTTTTTTTTTATGATGAACGTTTATAAACATTGATACCTGTTACAGATACTGAGAACTCTTTAGTGTTTTTTTAAAGTATTGCCTGTTTATGATACTCCGTCTTTGTTGCTATCTCAATTCAGTAATTACGATGCCTAAGACTTCTTCAGTTGATAAGGCTGTTCGGAAGTCGTCGTCTTTAGATAAACTATTTGAACAATTGGTGATATCGAGTGGAACTAGTGCTATCTCCGATCAGATTGGTGCTTATCTGATTTCTTACGTGAGTTTTCATCCTTAATTCCTAAGGCTGCATTTAAGAAGTCTATGTTGACGTTCCAGTCTATATTGGTACACTTCATGGCAGCTGAATGTGAGATGGCTAAACTGAAAACCGATTTTGTTACACTCCAATCAGACAATAACAATATCGCTTCTTTATACGACGAAGAAACTCGTCGCCTACGTGACTTGTTGATCTACGATACTCTTTTTCAAGTACCCTCGTCTTCTGAGGACAAATATCAACAAACAGATATCCCTGAATGTAAAGACCTTTCAAATCAAGTTACAGACCTTCAGACCCGCATCAAGGTCCTACAAGAGAATATCGATGTACTTTGCGCAGAAAATGCACGTCTTACCATAAAGATACATAATTGCGGTGTTGTTGTTCCCATGCCATCAACACCTCGTCGTTGTTGTCCTGATGATGTTGCACCGACGCTTCGTGATAATGACTCCGGGTCCTCTTACGGCACTCCGTCATCAATTATTACCGTCGTCGAGCAGTCCAACTCCGATTTGGGTTACATACGTTCTTCTCATCCTGTGGACACCGTCATTGACTGTTCGCTCCCTTTGGACCCTGCTCCGGAGAAGCTGCCAGCTCGTGAAGGTCCTAAATTCATCGTTATCGGGGACAGTTTTTCTTCAGGCATCCCATGTTGTTTGGGTGACTATCTTCCTAGTGAGTATGACATTACCTCCCATATCAGGATAAAAGGCCTATTTAAAGATACCCGGAAGGTTGAGCTGGGATCATTGAGTTTTAACGATTTTGTTTTACTATGTGTAGGATATAATGATATTGAACATAATGAGCTGAGAGCTCTTAAAGTACTAATGTATAAATTCATATTAAGCCAGTGCTTAGGTACAAACTTGATTGTAATGGGTGTCCCGTACAATTATAGCCTTCCCTCCTGGTCAATCATCAACAGGACAATTTATGATTACAATAAATTTTTATATCGGCTCAGCATGAAGTTTAAAAATGTTCACTTTGTTAAATTAGATCTCATTTGTCCGAACATGTTAATGGATAAAGCATTGGCTTTCAGTAGAGCCGGACGGAGGGTGATTTGTAAAGATATATCCAAAATAGTTAAGAAGACTTCGAAACAACGAACTGATGTATCTGGTGTTATTGATTTCTTTTCTGTCACTACACGTGATTGTCATTTTTTAGGCAAAATGCCGTCGCCGGCGGCACGTCTGGAGAGTTAAGCTATGTTCGCAACTTTATGCTTCCTCATAAGGTTGCGGGTAATAATGCCCCTAATAAATCTAATTTTTCTTTATCGATATATTACCAAAATGTTAGGGGGCTTCGCACGAAAACAAATCAATTTTTACTTAATGTCTTGTCAACTCATTACGATATTATTTTGATTACAGAAACATGGTTGAACGAGAGAGTAATGTCAACGGAATTGTTTAGCTCACAATTCACTATTTACAGGAATGATCGATCAGGCCAGAACGGAGGTGGCGTGCTCATAGCATCCAGAAGCGATCTTGTTGTGAAGCAGGTTCTCCCACCGAACACATTCGTTGAAGATGTTTGGATCGTGGTTACTTGTAAAGGTTTCTCCTTCATTGTAGGATGTTTTTATGTACCTCCTAATTCTCCTGAATCGACTTACATGGGGTTCTTTGGAAATATGGAGTACATTATGTCTGTTTACCCTAATAGTGAATGTTTAATTGCAGGCGACTACAATATCCACTCTGGTGGTAGATTGGCTGAAGATATCTTGGATAGATATATCAATGTATTGGACGTCAATCAATGAATAGTATATCGAATAGTTCTGGTCGTATCTTGGATCTTGTTTTGTCAAACATATCATCTGTGGAAGTGGTTAGAGACTTGCTGCCATTGGTACCCGAGGATGTTATCATCCATCGCTCGCTGTAACTTGTAATTTCTCCGCTCCTATTAAGTTGTCTCGATATATGCACTCTGGTAAGAAATTTAATTTCTATAAAACAAATTTTGTTTTATTAAACGAGAATTTATCTGCTGTAAATTGGTCATTCCTGGACAACTGCTCGCTGGATGAGGCACTTAGTACGTTTTATTCGATTTTATTTAGATTGTTTGAGGAATGTGTTCCGCTGAAACGGATTATGCCATCAAATAGGTTCCCATCTTGGTATTCTAGGGAATCTATAAATCTAATTAACAGGAAAAATAGGGCTTATCAGACTTATCGCAAACTAAAGGACCAACTTCACTACAATGAGTTCTCGGTTCTTCGTGCGCAGACAAAATCGGCAATACAGAATGATTATGACCGATTTATAACAGCTAATGAACTATTAATTGAAAAGGATGTTAATCACATCTGGGATTTTATGGGTTCTAAGAAACGTCATAATGGTTACCCTAAGCAAATGACCAAGTTGAATGGTGAAGTTCTTTCGAATGATGCTGCAGTAGCTGCGGCCTTCGCCGAGGTATTTAAATCCAATTTTTCTCCCCCCATGATAAATCCGCTTTCCCCATTTGTTCCTAAAGATTGTGATAATTTGACTTACTGTGATATTAACGAAACTGTGATACTTGATAAGTTGGCAACTTTAGATCCCAATGGTTCACCTGGCCCTGATAATGTACCTGCTATTATTTTGAAAAATTGTGCTCAACACCTGGTTAAGCCGTTGTTTGGGTTGTTTTCTAAGTCATTAGCTTTAGGTGTGTTTCCTGATATTTGGAAGAATAGTCATATTATTCCAATCCATAAAAAAGGTAATCGATCAAATATAACTAACTACCGTCCTATATCCAAACTGTCTTGCATTCCAAAGGTCTTTGAGTCGATTATTACCGACTCGATTTCTAGTCACTTCCGTAACTACTTTAGTGATAGCCAGCATGGATTTTTACCTGGAAAATCTACAACAACAAACCTGCTTCTGTATAGGGAGTGTATCGTAAATAGTGTAGAGAAAGGCTATCAGGTTGATGTAATCTATACAGATATAGCCAAAGCCTTTGATTCGGTTGACCACAGACGACTCCTCTTCAAGCTATTTCAAATAGGGATCCAGGGATCATTGTTCGATTGGTTGGAATCGTACCTTTCAAACAGGACGTCTGTTGTTTGTTTTCGCGAAACTCACTCTGACAAGTTAGCTTTGCCATCTGGGGTCCCACAGGGCTCTCACCTTGGACCGTGGCTCTTTCTTTTGTATTTTGATGATCTCTTTTCTTGTGGCCTAGGCTCTGGGGCGTTAGCGTTGGCCTTTGCCGATGACGTCAAGTTGTACAGGATTATTCGTTCCGATAAGGATTGTGTTTCTTTGAATGATGACCTCCTCAAGTTTTCACAATGGTGTTTAACCAATAGTTTGAAAATCGAATATAATAAATGTCAAGTAATAAGTTTTCATCGGAAAAATTTCCCAATTACATTCGATTATAGTTGTGAAGGTCAAATTATCAACCGTGTTAGTCATATTAAGGATCTCGGGGTTATTTTCAGTGAAAATTGCACCTTTTCTAAGCACATCAACGACGTTACATCGAGGTCTTATCGAATGGTTGGTTTTATCCGCAGATCTACAAACGATTTTAAAAATGTTAAAGTAGTTAGATCTCTATATTTTGCTTATGTTAGTAGCATCATTGATTATGCGTGCTTGGTGTGGCGACCTTACTATCAGTGTTACTACGATGATTTAGCCAGGGTGCAGAAGTCTGCAATTAAACATTTATGCTTTATCGAAAAGGCACAATATGATTCCAAATCAATCCATGAATGGCGGAACCATTTCAACATCATGTCCCCTCGCAACCGAGTTCTGTTCCTGGGTTCCTGCTTCCTCTATAAGTTGCTCAATGGGCTGTTAGACTGCCCTGCCCTTCTGAGTCTCATCGACATTAAGGTCCCACCGAGACGTTCCCGTCACTCTGAGACCTTCTACATACCTTACCACAGAACTGACTATGGACGAGCTCTTACGATTTCCGGTTTTCTAGTCGAGTTGAACAAAATGCCAGCCATTGATTTTTTTTCGTGTACTCTCCAAGAACTTAAAGCTCTTCTTACTAGTCATTGTTAAGGGTTTTTTCTGTGATTTTATTTATTTCTAAGAATATATTAATAGTTATTACTTTATTTATTTATCTGTTAGGTTTAGTAAATTGTATCACACTAATAGAAATTTTCTATCCTTTTTTAATTGTTGTTATATTTGTGGAAATTATTTATTTATTGTAATATATTGTTAATTAGTGTGATACCCTTTAGATTAAATATGGACTGTGATAAACCTAACATGTGATAACTTCTGATCTGATAGAGTGATATATTCTGAAATTTTTTTATTTATTTTCTGTATTTTTTGTAAATCCGCTATTTGGGATCATCCCGTAAGTGTGTATAATAATAAAGATGGATAAATTTTTAAGTTTGTCTCTATTTTTTAAAATTTTATTTAGGAATGGTTGCGACACCTCCAATTTCGCCGCGGCGCTACGTTGGCTGATCCCAGTCAGAGTTGGAAGTACTTAAGTACATTCGTACATAAGTACTTGCTTCAAGTACTTCTAAGTTTTTAGAAAATATCACTTAAGAAGCATCAATAAATGAAAGATGAAGTTGATTGAGAGTTTTTTAACGTTTAAGTACAACTAAAGTAATTGTCAAGTACAATTACAAGTACTAGTACTTGTAATTATTTTATTTTAGAACAATTACAACTACTTGTACTTGTATTCGTCAGTTCTCTACCAATCTCAAGTACTTGGGCTTGTACTTGTCATTCTCAACTTGTAAGTACATTTACTTGTAATTGGTACTTGTACTTTAAGTGCAACAAGTACAGTTCGGGGAAAAATAACATAAAATAAATAACTTAAGGGACAACACAAGACAACACAAGGGATATGTCATTGCACCATATTTACTAAGTACAAGTACTAAGTACAATTAAGTACTTGTTTTTTGTTTTAGATTTCAAGTACAATTACAAGTAATTGTACTTTTCTTATAACTATCAGAACAAGTACAAGTACATGGACTTGGATGTGCTTGTGCAAGTACAAGTACATGGACTACTTTTAAAAAAAATATGGCAAGTACAAGTACAAGAACTGTACTTGTACTTGCCATATTTTTTTAATTACTTTACTTGTACTTTGTACTTTGTACTGGAAGTACGATTTTGCCAACTCTGATCCCAGTAGACGAAAGTGAATCGCACCTCTTAAGGATCTCCAATTTCTCTGCAACAGTTAGGTCCAGGGTTGCCAGAAAATATTTACCTCAAGTAGCCCAAATTAGCCTCCTGCCATCTTTTAGAGGAAAGAGACACTAAACTTATGCTGCAACGCTTACATAATGGAATAGATTTTAATTAAAGCTTAGTATGTAATAAAATACTCAATTATTGCAGTTTGGTACTTATTTAAAAAAAAATTAATTTGCGCATGCGCCATGTCATATTACATGCTAGTTTTGTCAGTATATATAGCGCTAGTACAGGGACCTAGGAGAGAAAAAATCGGAAAAAAACGCCAAAAAGTCCTGGGGGCGCTGTGATGCTCCTAAAAATCCCGGACCGCTTTCTTTAGCTCCTGAATCGCCTGTATTTTAGTGGAAAAATAGTCGCGTATTTTTAGAATATGATTTTATAATTTTTTTCGCGAGTTGAACGCCGAAAAAGGCCTGTTTTTGACGTTTTTCCCGGTTTTTCAACTTCGGCCATTTTTAAAAACCTCAAGAAAAAATCTAGATTTTTTGAAAAAAATACTACTTTGTACTTTAGTGTGTGTTTAACCTAATTTTTGTCGCGTATTTTTAAAAAATCCGGAAGTGTTTTTTTCGTATTTTTGAAATTTTTTTTCGAAGAACCCGGAAATGCTATAAAATCCGCGGTTTTTAATTCGCCGAAAAAAAACTATAACAGATAGAGACACCGGACAAAAAAGGTTCGAAACTTTAGCCGAAAAGCCAGCTGGAGTGTTTCGGCGCAGCTCTGTAGCTTGATTAGGACCGGGATATTTAATTCGAAAGTTGCCGAAAAAAACGCCGTTTTTCACGGTTTTCTTGAGTTTTTGCATTTTAAAAATAGTAGATGTTTTATATTTTAAAACAACTACACCACGTGAAAGTAGACAAAATTCCGCGTTGTTTGATATATAATATATTGGGGTTCGGAGTTCTTTAACATTTTTCCCGATTTTTTGAAAATCCGTGTAGGAATAAGGTGCGGAACGCTGCCGCGCTCCCGGGATTTTGTAAGGGGGTACCCTTATGATTTTGATAAAATTTCAGTTTTTATTTTATTACTCGGAACGGGTGGACCGATTTAGATGAAACTTTTTTGGGGGTGCAGGCCGATGAAATCACGCTAGAAAAAATCGGCGGAGGTCTAAAAAAATTCAAGTGGGTTAAAAAAATTCAAAAGTAGATCGAAAAAAATTTATGCTTAAACGAGGTTTTAGGGTAGAAGGAATAGACTTAGAAGAACCGGACAAAAAATATAAAAAGAAGGGACCTTAAGCTTTCAAATAAGCTTGGGAGCAGCTCTCTGGCTTCAACACAAGCTGAGATATGAATTTTTGAAGTTTTAAGCCAAATTCCGACTCTCGATTTTCGCCATTTTGGGCCCGGTTATTAAGGCGGAAAAAAATATTTTTTGATTTCGACAAAACTTGGTCTCTAACGTTTTTTGGGTCGAGGAACACGAATATGAAGTCGGTTTCGGCCTTAAAAATTCCAAAATCGATGAAATATTAAAATGAACGGAGGAAAAGGGGGTACGTCTAGCCTGTTAACATAGGGCATTTTTCAAGGCAACAAAAGACGAAACCTTAAACTGAAAGGGGCTACATTTCGACAAAAACTTGGTCTCTAACGTTTTTTGGGTCGAGGAACACGAATACGAAGTCGGTTTCTGCCTAAAAAAATCCTGATTCGAACTGGAATTAAAATAAAGGGTTTTTCGGTATCCCCGCGTTTCGATAAGGGTACCCCCTTAAGATTTCGTCAGATTTTATGTTTTTATTTTATAACTCGAGAACGGGTGGACCGATTTCGATGAAACTTTTTTTGGGGGTGCAGGCTGTTGAAATGGACGCTAGAAAAAATCGGTGGAGGTCTAAAAAAATTC
The DNA here is from genome assembly GCA_014119065.1 of Orius insidiosus. Lineage (NCBI taxonomy): Eukaryota > Metazoa > Arthropoda > Insecta > Hemiptera > Anthocoridae > Orius > Orius insidiosus. The sequence continues at coordinate 18,657 of JACGAQ010002833.1, read as the reverse complement.
CAAGTCGGTTAAAAAAATTGGAAAGTAGATTGAAAAAAATTTATGTTTAAACGGGGTTTTAAGGTAGAAGGAGTTCTCGAAAATTAACCGGACGAAGAAATAAAAAAGAGGGGACTTTAAGCTTTCGAATGAGCCTGGGAGCGGCTCTGTTGCTTCAACACAAGCTGAGATATGAATTTTTGAAGTTTGTAAGTCAAATTCTGACTCTCGATTTTCGCCATTTTGGCCCCGTTATTTCGGGCGGGAAAAAATATTTTTTAATTTCGACCAAAACTTGGTCTCTAACGTTTTTTGGGTCGAGGAACACGAAAATGACGTCCGTTTCTGCCTAAAAAAATTCCTGATTGGATCTAGAACGGAAAAATAACGTTTTTCACCACTAAAAAATTTCTAAAAAAATATCAACCTTTCAAAATTTATACCACTTGAAAGTAGGTAAAATTCCGCGTATTTTGATATACATATCATGGGGGTTCTAAAATCTCTAGCTATTTTTCCCAAATTTTTTAAATTAAATCGATGCGGGGCGCGGCAGCGGGTTTGTTAAGGGTACCCCCTGGGGATTTTGATTAATTTTCAGTTTTCATTTTATAACTCGAGAACGGGTGGACCGATTTCGATGAAACTTTTTTGGGGGGTGCAGGCTGTAGAAATAAACGCTAGAAAAAATCGGTGGAGGTCTAAAAAAATTCCAAGTGGGTTAAAAAAATTGGAAAGTAGATTGAAAAAGTTTTTTGTTTCAACGGGGTTTTAAGGTAGAAGGAATAGACTTAGAAGAACCGGACGAAGAAATATAAAAAGAAGGGACCTTAAGCTTTCAAATAAGCCTGGGAGCGTCTCTGTGGCTTTAACACAAGCTGAGATATGAATTTTTGAAGTTTATAAGTCAAAATCCGACTCGCGATTTTCGCCATTTTGGGCCATTTATTTAGGGCGGGGAAAAAATATTTTTTGATTTCGAACTAAACTTGGCCTCTAACGTTTTTTGGGTCGAGGAACACGAATATGAAGTCCGTTTCTGCGTAAAAAATTCCAAAATCGATGAAATATTAAGATGAACGGTGGAAAAGGGGGTACGTCTAGCCTGTTAACATAGGGCGTTTTTTAAGGCAACAAATGAAGAAACCTTAAACTGAAAGGGGCTACATCCTCCCCCCTCCCCAAACAAGATCCGCGTTTAGAGCAAATATAATTGTGGAACTCCCTCAGCAAAGAGCAATTCAGTACTGGAATTCAAAAGAATGTCTAGCATGCTAACTTGGGGCTTTTTTCAAAGCAGCAGAAGTCGGACTGTTATATCGAAAGGAAGCTACCCCCCCCCCCCCCCAACAAGATCCACGTGCAGAGCAATTATAAATGTGGAACTCCCTCAACGCAGAGCAAATCAGTTCTCAAGTTCAAAAAAATGTCTAGCATGCTAACTTGGGGCGATTTTCATCGGCAACAGAAGACAGACAGTTATGCCGAAAGAAAGTTAATCCCCCCCCCCCCCTACAAGTTCCGCGTGCAGAGCAAATATAAATGTGGAACTCCCACAACGCAGAGCAAATTTTCTACCACATGCAAAAAATATCTAACACGCTAACCGACTACGTTTCCCTGCGCAACAGAGCACGTTTTATATTGCGAACCAAAATCCAGATGTAGTCGGACAAGAATAACACTCGCATACAGAAGAGGAAATTGTATGGGTATTTTCTCAGCATAGAGCAAATTTTGTATTGCATACCAAAAATATCAAACATTCAAACTAATTGCGGTATCTCTGTGCAACAGAGCAGGTTATCTATGCGGACCAAAATCCAGATTTGGTCGCATAACTAGACCAGCGTACAGAAGATCAAATTTATTGGGGACTTACTCACCTAACAGCAAATATTCTACTACTTTCAAAAATATACGACTTTCAAACTTATTGCGGTTTCCCTGCGCAACAGAGCACGTCTTCTATGCGGACCAAAATCCAAATGTAGTCGCACAACTACACTCGCGTACAAAAGAGCACATTCTATGGGGACATCCACACTTTAGAGCAAATTTTCTACTATTCGCAAAAAACATACGACTTTCAAACTTATTGCGGTTTCCCTGCGCAACAGAGCACGTCTTCTATACGGTTCAAAAATCCGGATGTAGCCGGAGGGGGGTTGGAGGCCGAAGGCCTCAGGGGGGCTTGCCCCCCTAGTCCATATATATATAGCGCTAACCCAGGCATAGAGGAGAAAAAATCGAATTTTTTTTCAAAAACCTCCAGGCCGCGCTCTGATCGTCCTAAAAATACCGGGCTTCTTTTGTCAGGCGTGTTTTCGCTCATATTTCACGGGAAAAATAAGGGCGTATTTTTAAAATCGCTTTTAATAATTTATTTCGCGAGTTTAACGCTAAAAAAGGCCTCTTTTTGACGTTTTTCACGGTTTTTCAACTTCGGCCATTTTTAAAAACCTCAAGAAAAAATCTAGATTTTTTGAAAAAAATACTACTTTGTACTCTTTGGTGTGTAGTTTAACCTAATTTTTGTCGCGTATTTTTAAAAAATCCGGAAGTATTTTTTTTGTATTTTTGAAATTTTTTTTCGAAATGTACAGAAATGCTATAAAATCGACGGTTTTTAATTCGCCGAAAAAAAACTATAACAGATAGAGACACCGGACAAAAAAGGTTCGAAACTTTAGCCGATAAGCAGCTGGAGTGTTTCGGCGCAGCTCTGTAGCTTGATTAGGACCGGAGATATTTAATTCGAAAGTTGCCGAAAAAAACGCCGTTTTTCACGTTTTTCTTGAGTTTTTGCCATTTTAAAAATAGCAGATGTTTTTTTATTTTAAAACAGACTACACCACGTGAAAGTAGACAAAATTCCGCGTTTTTTGATATATAATATATTGGGGTTCGGAGTTCGCTAACCTTTCTTCCCGATTTTTTTTAAATTCGTCTCAAAATGCGGTGCGGAACGCTGCCGCGCTCCCGGGATTTTATAAGGGGGTACCCTTATGATTTTGATAAAATTTTGGTTTTTATTTTATAACTCGAGAACGGGTCGACCGATTTCGATGAAACTTTTTTGGGGGGTGCAGGCTGATGAAATCAACGCTAGAAAAAATCGGTAGAGGTCTAAAAAAATTTCAAGTGGGTTAAAAAAATTCAAAAGTAGATTGAAAAAAATTTATGTTTAAACGGGGTTTTAAGGTAGAAGGAATAGACTTAGAAGAACCGGACCAAAAAATAAAAAAAGAGGGGAATTTAAGCTTTCGAATGAGCTTAGGAGCAGCTCTGTGGCTTTAACACAAGCTGAGATATGAATTTTTGAAGTTTGAAAGTCAAATTCCGACTCTCGATTTTCGCCATTTTGGACCCGGTTATTAGAGGCAGAAAAAAATATTTTTTGATTTCGTCCAAAATTTGGTATTTAACGTTTTTGGTCGAGGAACACGAATATGAAGTCCGTTTCTGCCTAAAAAAATTCCAAAATCGATGTAAAATTAAAAAAAATTGAGGAAAAGGGTGTACCTCAAACCTGCTAACATAGGCATTTTTTAAGGCCACAAAAAACGTAACCTTAAAGTGAAAGGGTCTACATCCCCCCCCCCAAACAAGATCCGCGTGCAGAGCAAATATAATTGTGGAACTCCCTCGAAGCAGAACAAATCAGTACTCGAGTTCCAAAAAATGTCTAGCATCCTAACATAGGGTGTTTTTCTCAGCAACAGAAGACAGACTGTTATACCGAAAAGAACCAACATCCCCCCCTACAACAAGATCCGCGTGAGGAGCAAATATAATTTTGGAACTCCCTCGGCAAAGAGCAATTCAGTACTGGAATTCAAAAGAATGTCTAGCATGCTAACTTGGGGCATTTTTCAAAGCAACAGAAGACGGACTTTAATACCGAAAGGAAGCTACATCCCCCCCTACAACAAGATCCGCGTGCAGAGCAAATATAATGTAGAACTCCCTTTACGCAGAGCAAATTTTCTACTACATACCAAAAATATATATCATGCTAACCGACTACGTTCCCCTGCGCAACAGAGCACGTTTTATATTGCGAACCAAATCAGGATGTAGTAGGATAAGAACTACACCAGCGTACAGAAGAGCAAATTTATTGCAGACTTCCAAACCCTACAGCAAACTTTCTATTGCTTTCAAAAAATATACGACTTTCAAACTTATTGCGATTTCCCTGCGCAACAGAGCACGTCTTCTATTACAGAAAAAATCCAAATGTAGTCGCAGAACTACCCCCGCGTACAGAAGAGCAAATTTATTGGGGACTTCCTCAGCTTAGAGCAAACTTTATATTGCTTTCAAAAAATATACGACTTTCAACTTATTGCGGTTTCCCTGCGCAACAGAGCACGTCTTCTATGCGGACCAAATTCCAAATGTAGTCGCATAACTAGACCAGCGTACAAAAGAGCAAATTTATTGGGGACTTCCACACCTTACAGCAAATTTTCTACTATTTGCAAAAAATAAACGACTTTCGAACTTATTGCGGTTTCCCTGCGCAACAGAGCACGTCTTCTATTACGTTAAAAAATCCGGATGTAGCCGGAGGGGGGTTGGAGGCCGAAGGCCTCAGGGGGGCTTGCCCCCCTAGTACTTCAATACTCACGTAAAACAAATCCCCACAAAAAACACCCCGTGTAAAAAACACCCCGCCTCGCAAAAATCCTTTTACATCAGCCGGAAAAAGTTGTGATATCAACTTCCCCGCCCTCAAATGAGCGAGAAGAGTCGATACGCCCGAGTGGTAGGTACGATGATGTGAGAAGCATGATGCTCGTGCTCCCGTTTTCAATGCTCCCCTTGGCGGCATCGCGAAATGCTTTGTATCAGTGATTGCCGTTATTTATCAAGCCCTGGAACGTCCTGGAACGCTTAAGAATTACTGTGTTATCACTGAGTTCCTAACTAATCACTAGTATACACCCCATACACATACATACACATACCCCCCCCCCCCGTACTCACACATGACACTACGCCTTCATCTACGTATGTCTGAGTGTTTGAATCATAACGATTTTTCCCGAAGAACGCACAGCACGTCTTAACTACGTCCCTGTAAACAAACATTTCGCGATGCCGCCAAGGGGAGCATTGAAAACGGGAGCACGAGCATCATGCTTCTCACATCATCGTACCTACCACTCGGGCGTATCGACTCTTCTCGCTCATTTGAGGGCGGGGAAGTTGATATCACAACTTTTTCCGGCTGATGTAAAAGGATTTTTGCGAGGCGGGGTGTTTTTTACACGGGTGTTTTTTGTGGGGATATCATATCTTTTTGTAGTTTAAATTCAAATGAATCGTAAAACTCCTAAAAGAACCGCGCGAAATCCGATTCGTCCGAAATCCGACCTCTGGTGTAAATCGGATGTACAGAAGGCGCCTCAGACTAACTGACGATCGAAAAATGATCACTGGTCAAATTGACCCCAAGGGGTCTGGAAGACCCATTTCCGAAATTCGACCTTATGGTGTAAATCAGGTGTACAGCCGGCGCCACAGACAATGATCACTGGTCAAATTGACCCTGAGGGGTCTGGATGACCCATTTCCGAAATCCGTCCTCATTACTATACTCGTCCTCATTGCTAAACTCAGAAGGAAGCTCTGTGCACAATTTCAAGTCGATTGGTCTTGTCTCCAGGCTGTGTACCCGTTAAAGTGGCTAAAATTACCCTAAAATTTCAGTTTTTTGTTCCTAACTTTTTTAAAGTTAAGATTTCGGGGTAAATCTTTCAAAAGGCACTGGCTCAAGTTGAAAGGAAGCTCTGTGCAAAATTTCAAGTCAATCGGTGCGCTAGGAGAGGCTGTAGCCTTGTCTAGCTGAATAAGAAGAAGAAGAAGAAGAAGAAGAAGAACACGGTAAAGGCGAAAAACCGGGTTTTCAGACTTTTATATCTCGGCTCCCTGTGGACCGATCGACTTGAAATTTTCAGCGTTTACTCATATCATATCAAAGTAAATCTGTAGCAAATTTCAAGTCGATCGGTCCACAGGGAGCCGAGATCCAGATACCTGAAAAACGCAAATCGTGACGTCCAGTAACATACACTTGGTAGGTACCGTTTTCTGACGTCTTCGGACTGGGTGTTGCTTGGCGGGGCGGAACGCTACCGCGTTCCTAGATAGTACACGTTGGAATAGTAAATTAATACTTTACATTAAAAAACACAAGAAAAGGAAGGTTTTCGATAACTGGAATTAAATTTGGTTTTATGTACTGGATGGGCAAAGATGGAAAAGTTGGAGGGTTTTTACTTGAGATTAATTCTGGTTGGAGAAACTGGATTTTTAGGATTTTAGTATTACTTCAAAGTTGGGAGGAATACGTTTCACTTGTTCCTTAAGTAAGGTTTTTAAAAAGAAAAAAATTCTAGTTTTGACTTTTAGAAGGCTTTCGCCATGAACAGCACTGTCTTTTATTGCTTCGTCAAAACTGTACCCAAAATAAACGCAATCTGAAGGTAAAATGGATGTTGTATTCTCGATGTTATCTAAAAATTTTTTAAAGGATTCACAATCTTTTGGCTTCATGATTTTCCTAGCTATTGTTTTGGTGAAATTTATCATTTATATTTATAAATTTAGCAATTTATCAGCAAGGGAAAGGAATTTGGTATCCGAAAGTGCTGTATGGGGAACAGTTGCCATAGGAGGTGGCCACTCTAACATGGATGAAATATTTTCTACCAAATGCATTAAATCCATCGATAAGAAAACATTCGCCAGAAAAGAAAATGAGCTGGGAGATGTATGTTGAAAAAAATCCGAATTCAATATTTGTTATTGATTTTTATTAATTCCATCAATATTTTTTTTATCTCTGTTTTAGAAATGGCAAGGTTTACTTCTTCAGACAATGCTAAAAGCCGGACAAGAAGAGAGGCGTTTAGCAATAAAAAATGGAGATATTGACGGAAATTGAATGCCGTTCATCACAGTAATCGTTGACGGTGGATGGTCCCATCAGTCACACGGCCACCGCTACACATCGAACTCGGGAGTTGCTTGCCTACCCGGAACAATAATTTATACGGACTGCTGGAAAGGATACGTTGGCCTAGGGAAGCCCGATTCGGGCTATGTGCACCGCACGGTCAACCATTCAAGGAATTTTGTGGATCCGAGAGATGGGACCATCACCCAGACAATAGAATCTTTATGGTCAGCTCTTAAAAGAAGCTTGAGAAAAAGGAATCCTAACATGTCCACTCCTCACCTTCAAACGTACTTAAAAGAATCCGAATGGAGAGCCGGATTTTCCACTATGGATGCTCTTTTTGACGATTTCGTCCTCGCGGTGCAAACTTTTTACCCCCAGAGGAACGATTAATCTTATGTAGTGTGTCCTTTCGATTGTGATTCAATTTTATTTTAAAATTATTTATTTATTATATAAGCACTAATTTAAAATTAATTATAAAATTATTTATATTTTATCACTTTATGCTCATAGTAACGGGAACCAAACCAGTGAACGTTCACTAAATGGAGCAGTATCAGTTATTAGAATGAGTGGAACAGTTAACAAACCTCCCATAGACCTCGCTTAAAAAAAAATTCTTCTTCCCTCCTAATGAGGGTTTCTGTAAGACCCTTTACGGTCAAACAGGTAAAAGATTAGCCAATAATTATTCTTCATCCTCTTAAATCAAATCAATCTTTATTCAGGGGGGATGTAAAAAGAGCGAAGGGTGGGATTAAATGTCCTAATCACATGTAAAAAGAGCGAACGTCCTTTTCTACCTGGCTCGAAAATCATGTAAAAAGAGCGAAAAGTTTTAAAGGCCTTTATTAACAATAAGTCAGTCAATTACAATAAAATTATCATTATTGGTATAAAATTAGGAAGAGGAATTATCAGCGGCATGAGGCTTTATTGTGGACGCATAATGAGAACTTAAACGTCGAAATAAATCAAAACCATTTGAGCCGTTTAAGTACATAATTAGTTGTTTTTCATAAAGTTTTGTTTTTTCGGGAACGTGTATTTTTGGTCATTTTTTTTTGGTCAGTGCTATTGAGTTTTATAATTATTTCTTTTTGGAATTCAAGAAGGAAGTTGGAAAAAAGGTAAATGTTGGATGGGGAGAGTGGAAATTTCGGCTAAGGTGGAATGGAAGGACTCACATGCGTTTGTAGTATGGTTGAGGTCGGAGGAAGGTGAAGCCCAGATAGTCGGTGGATAGGTGGATGATGAGGAAATATATGTACTGTATATGTATTACAAAAGGATTCTATAGGTTTGGAGAGGGAAGGTTTATGGGACAGGATTTCTTGGTAAACTGCTTCTACGTCTGTTGGAATTAAGAAAGGTGTTTGAGCGAATAAAATTTAATTTAAAAAATTTGAAAAGAAAAAAAATAGAACCCGATGTGTTTACGTTACAAAATAGGATTAAGAATGATAAGTAGAGTTCACGTTCAGTTACCTTGCAGATTCGAACGAGGACACACCCGTATTTATTAATGCCACGTTTTTTGTCAAATTGTTTAATTCTCATTTTCGAATAATGTTTTTTTTTTCCCAATTTTTGGGTAACGTTAAAGTAGTTTTCGGTGAAAAAAAAAAAAAAAAACTTTTCCTTTTTATGGACGTTAATACTTTCGTTTAACCGAATCATCCGGCTCTCAGAGTGAACCAGGGTTACCAACCTACGAGTTTCCTTTCGTCTTCGATCGTCAACGGTCTACCAACAGAAACCTGCGTGAACTTCGAGCGCTTCTACCCAGAATTACCCAGCTGAGTCTTTATGAAAACCATCGGTGAGTTTCTTTTCGATTAAACTTTTCTTGAACTTAACGCGCAGTGCATAAAAAATCAAACTATTCGATTTTCGTCTTTCATGTACGAATTATGTATGTGAAGAAGAGCGTATAAAAATTTGTATGTTCAATTTGTTAATTCATTCATGAAGGTTCCTTTTTTTTTCCGTGTCAAATCGCATTAGATTTTCAAATTTGTAATTCATTGTTTTCTAATTTACAAGAATTTGAAGTTAAGACACTGTGTCTTCCGTTAATGATCTGTTTTTTTCGTCATTTCTTGTCGGTTTGTTTTTTTTTTAGTTTATCAACATTGTGTATTATGCGACCCTTTGGTCCAAATTCATTTGAATGTATCCCTCTACAAACTTTAAAGCCATATCCGTTTATGATGTTAAAAGAATTTAGACAATAAACCTTCATGTTCAAAATGAATACTTTCATTTTCCAACGATATTAGACAAAGAAACACAAATAATAAGTAAAAGGTTACGTAAACACATCTGGAGTCTCCACGTCAGATAAACCAAGGTAAGGGGATAACTATCATTTAAATAGGTGCAGTTTCCCTGCCTGAACATTTTGGTCCTCCGGGCCGGATCTTCCGGCAAACCTTCTGACGTGATTCCATCGTTTCCCTGGGACCCCTAGTTCCCACTAAACCCAAAAATGGCTCACGAAGAGGAAACTGAGGTTCTAGCCGCCACTTATGAAGGTTACCTGGACGAATTGGAATATTTAAAAGGTGATATCACTGCAACTAAAGACAGCGGTATGAAATGGAAGGATGATCCCGACGATGAACATCTGGCTAAACTATTCGACGCTCGGCTGTCGTATATTGACTCCGCCCTCGAGAAATTCAAAAAGATTTTTGACAAGGCAAAACCTCTTTGTCGGAAGTTGAAAAGGGATTTAAAAGTTTTGAATAATTACCGGATCTCGACGAACGAAATATTCTACGAGGCGATTGCCCTCAGCAAGTATCGAACTGCGGACCACCAGAATGCAAGTTATCAAGAACGATCCTTCCACCAAGTCGAACCATCGAAAACTCTCAACTTACCAAAACTTAAACTACCCGCCTTTAATGGAGAAATCGAGAAGTGGCCAGCCTTCCATGACTGTTTCAAATCATTGTTTCACGACAGTACTTCTATCGACGAAGTCAGCAAGTTTCATTACCTTAAGTCCTGTCTAGAGGGGCAAGCTTTACAATGTATCAATTCGATCCCAGTTACCAGTCAAAATTATAGCCAAGCCTGGGACGTGCTATGCAAACGATACAGCAACACACGCCTACTAGCTACTACGTGCTTAACGAAAATATTCAATTTTAAGCCTTTCGCACGAAGCACCACTACTACGTTAGAACAATTTGCATCGGTCGTCCTAGAGAGTGCGGAGATTTTTCGAAAACTGGAACTAGAGGACAAAGCAGGATTTATTATATTCACGTTCGCTTTACGACTACTGGATAATCGAACTAGAGAAAGGTTCGAAGCAGAGTATGGCAACGGATCCGTAATGCCATCTTTCACAGATTTCGCCAATTTCATTCACCAAGAACACGTCAACCTGCAAACTATAGCCCTGACAACTTTCAATGCGACGATGAATTCCACTTCGAATAAATCTCCCAACACCTCGAAACATGTCTTCCTATCGACGACGACCACCACCGAGAAACCACGACAATGTCCCATTTGCAAAGGGTCGCCCCATCGAATAGTCGACTGTCAAACCTTCCATAATATGGAACCTCCATCCCGTCTCGAACGTATAAAAACTCTGGGACGCTGTTTCAGTTGTTTTTCGGCTCAACATCAGGTAACTGACTGCACCTCAGAAAAAAGGTGCCGAGTCTGCCATCAAAAACACCACACTTTAATTCATGTGAAGACTCAAGATAAGGCGGAAACGACCTCTAACGAACCTGAAGTAAAAACAAGGGTTTTCCACAACACGCAGCCGTCGAGTAATTCAACCCCTGATAGCCTAACTCCTCCCAAAGCCGCCCCGGTCCAGGAAAAATCTTCGAACTCGACCACCGTGCTATCCACATCCACCGTCGGCGAAATCAGCGTTTTGTTGGCAACCGCCAAGGCTCGAATGATGGATGCCACAGGGAGCTATCACACCATTCGACTATTGATCGACAGCGGATCCCAAAGATCCTTTATAACGCGAAAATGTGCCGAGAAACTTTCAGGGACCATGAAAAGAACCAAAGAACGGTTGTTAGGCCTCGGAGGTCTCGAAATATCAGGGGGAAGCACGATTATTAACTGCGTTCTCATGCCGGAACAGTCACCAGGCCCAAGGGTCGCAACGGAAGCTATTGTATTAGATCAGATCTGTCCCGATATGCCATCGTGTAAGATTGCATTCGATTTGAAACGGGTTTTGGGTAACAAACCTTTGGCGGACCCCAAGCTCGACGAACCCGGACCGATCGACTTCTTATTAGGGGCGGATCTAATGCCAGACGTATTTACAGGAAAGATGGAGCGAATCGCAACTCACTTACCAACCGCTTACGAAACAATATTTGGATGGGTCCTGTTAGGAAGAATCATGGCACCAAACAAGCGTACGACCGTGTCATTACTCACACTAAACAATACTACGATAGAAACCGACAATTTAAACGAACTGTTGAAGGCCTTTTGGAACACCGAAGAAGTAGAAGAAGCTAATCGTATCGATCCGGAAGAAGCATTATGTGAACAACATTTCCTTACGACCCACCGCCGAACGGACGAGGGACGATACATCATCCGACTACCATTTCGAGAAAAACCGGTCCAGTTAGGGGAATCGAGGTATGGCGCGTTAAAACGATATCAACGACTCGAAGGCCGTTTTATGAAGAATCCAGAACTTAAGAAGAGCTACGATCAAGTTCTTCAAGACTATTTACGACAGAACTATTTTTCGGAAAGCAAACACCCAGGGACCTATTTCTTACCACACCAGGGAGTAACCAAAGACAGTGCCTCTACCAAACTAAGAATTGTGTTTGATGCCTCATACAAGACTGACCAGGGGTCGTTAAACGACAAATTAATCACCGGACCTAAATTACAACGAGACATCAAGGATGTCATTCTTCGGTTTCGCAACTTCCGAATAGCGTTAACTAATGATATTTACCAAATGTACCCGCAGATTATCGTCGACCAACGAGATAGGACCTATCAACACTTCTTTCACCGATTTGATTCTACGGAGAAGGTGGTAGAATACGAATTCAATCGTTTAACCTTCGGAATGTCGTGCTCCCCATTTATCGCTCTACGCGTGATCAAACAATTAATGCACGATGAAGGATCTAAGTTTCCGAAGGCGACTCAAACTCTTACGAACAATGTCTACATGGATGATATTCTTACCGGGGGAGAGACAGTCGAAGAGGCGAAAGAAGTACAAAATCAAACCGAAAATTTGCTGCAACGAGGGGGATTTACCTTGAAAGAATGGTGCAGTAACGATCGAAGCCTAACGCATAACCCTGCAACTTCCACACCAAAATCTATAAGGCTGTCTGGTACCGAGGAGACGGCGGCTACTCAGAAGATCTTAGGAATGATATGGAGACCAAGTAGTGATGAACTAGCCTACAATGTCCAAACGTTCGAGTTTATTCCCACTAAACGCGGATTAATGTCCACAATCGCCCGAATGTACGACCCATTAGGGTACTTGGCGCCTATTACATTTAGAGCAAAGTGCATTCTCCAAGCGTTATGGCGAGAAAGCCTAGAATGGGACACACCGATCCCAGCTAAATTTTTAACCGAATGGCGACGTTTGTTCGACGGCCTCCCCGAACTCAAACAAATCACCATCCCTCGATGTTTTTTCACGAAAGCCGTGTCAAAAATCAATGTGCTTGGGTTTTCCGATGCTTCCAACCACGGATACGCCGCTGTAATTTATTTACATCTTTGTTACTCCAATGACGATAGTGAATCCTTTCTATTATTAGCCAAAACCAAAGTCGCACCCATTAAAACGATGACAATTCCCCGATTGGAATTATGCGGTGCGTTACTTTTGATTAAATGTATGAGAACATTAAAAGATTACTTCTCATCGCTACCATTGCCAATAAGTGAAACGTTCCTCCTTTCGGATTCGAAAACCATCCTCGCGTGGTTACAAGTACCTTATCATCGGCTGAAAGTTTTTGTGGCTAACCGAGTAGCGTCAATTCTAGACTCGTCTTCAGTCGAACAGTGGTTTCACGTTCGATCAGAAAACAACGCGGCGGACCTCGCCTCCCGGGGAATGAATCCAACGGACTTCATATATGAAAGGAACTGGTTTCCAGGCCCAGCATGGATGCGTACACCACGAAGAGAATGGCCGATTGTGCCCGCCAACAAGGTTGAACCATGTTCAGATGGAGGAGACAACGAAATTAAATCGGAAGCAACGACTCTAATAGTGATGAGCGGCGAGGAACCCCTCCAAGAGATAATGGAAAGATTTTCCTCCTTTACGAGGATGCTTCGAGTTTTGTGCTACGTGAGACGATTTGTAAACAAATTGAGAAAACGTCCGAGTCAAACGGGAAGTATAGTTTTAACCGAAGTCAAAGAGACCACCAACTGCTTAATAAAACTATTACAAGCACAGTACATCACACCCGAATTATCTTCGAATTATAAAGCGTTAAACCCTATCCAAGACTCCCATGGAATATTTAGGGTGGGCGGCCGGTTGAGCCAAGCTCCACTACCTTTCAATACAAAGTTTCCGATCTTACTGCCATCCAAATCTCGATTTGTCGATTTATTAGTCGACCATCTCCATTTAAGTTATTTACATGCAGGACCACAATTATTACTTTCGATGTTCCGTCGTTCCTACTGGATAACCTCCGCACGAAACGTCATACGTAGACGAATCCGACGATGCCCTACCTGCCATCGAATGAAGACAAAAGCCTATCAACCCCAAATGGCTGCCCTTCCCTCGTCTCGTTTTGAAACAGGCCGTCCATTTATTCACACCGGGATCGACTTCGCGGGTCCATTCCGGATAAAAGAGTCGCATCGACGAAAGGCAGCATTGGGCAAAGCCTACTTCTGTTTATTCATATGTATGGCCACCAAAGCAGTCCATATAGAATTAGTGTCACAACTCACCACTGACGCATTTCTCACGAGTCTAGACCGATTTATAGCCCGGCGAGGGATCCCAAAGAGGATATTTTCGGATAATGGGAAAAACTTTGTAGGAGCGAACAAACGATTAAGCGAACTGTACAACTGGTGGTCCAACGAAACGAATTTCCATGATCTCAACGTTAATTTAGCCGAGAGGAAAATCGAATGGTCGTTCATCCCTCCGGCGGCACCGCATTTTGGCGGGCTCTGGGAAGCTGGAGTAAGATCATTGAAATTTCACTTAATCAGAGTCGTCGGCGAACAACCACTAACTTTCGAAGAACTAAGCACCATAGGCGTCCGAATTGAAGCAGTCCTCAATTCTCGACCTTTATATCCGGTGTCAGCCGACTCTGAAGATTTTGATGTGCTGACTCCAGGGCACTTTCTCATCGGGGGTCCTTTAATATCTTTACCAGAAGCCGATTTATCCGAAGAAAATTCTAATCGCCTTTCACGATGGCAGTTTCTACAAAAATGTATCAGATCGATATGGAAAAAATGGTCCTCCGATTATCTCACCACACTACATCCCCGACAAAAATGGACCAAAACGGAGGCGAACCTACAGCCAGGAACTATGGTACTATTGCGAGAAGAAGATTCCATACCTCTAGCCTGGACGATCGGACGTGTTATAGATACCTATATGGGACGCGATGGAACGGTCCGAGTAGCGAGGATAAAAACTCCGACTGGCGAGAGAGTAAGGCCTGTAGTTCGCCTGTCACCTTTATTTCCCGAAGAACAGTCTTAAAACCCATTACCTAAATTTCCTCCCTAAGAACAAATTTGGTGGGCGGTATGTTTGAGCGAATAAAATTTAATTTAAAAAATTTGAAAAGAAAAAAAATAGAACCCGATGTGTTTACGTTACAAAATAGGATTAAGAATGATAAGTAGAGTTCACGTTCAGTTACCTTGCAGATTCGAACGAGGACACACCCGTATTTATTAATGCCACGTTTTTTGTCAAATTGTTTAATTCTCATTTTCGAATAATGTTTTTTTTTTCCCAATTTTTGGGTAACGTTAAAGTAGTTTTCGGTGAAAAAAAAAAAAAAAAAACTTTTCCTTTTTATGGACGTTAATACTTTCGTTTAACCGAATCATCCGGCTCTCAGAGTGAACCAGGGTTACCAACCTACGAGTTTCCTTTCGTCTTCGATCGTCAACGGTCTACCAACAGAAACCTGCGTGAACTTCGAGCGCTTCTACCCAGAATTACCCAGCTGAGTCTTTATGAAAACCATCGGTGAGTTTCTTTTCGATTAAACTTTTCTTGAACTTAACGCGCAGTGCATAAAAAATCAAACTATTCGATTTTCGTCTTTCATGTACGAATTATGTATGTGAAGAAGAGCGTATAAAAATTTGTATGTTCAATTTGTTAATTCATTCATGAAGGTTCCTTTTTTTTCCGTGTCAAATCGCATTAGATTTTCAAATTTGTAATTCATTGTTTTCTAATTTACAAGAATTTGAAGTTAAGACACTGTGTCTTCCGTTAATGATCTGTTTTTTTCGTCATTTCTTGTCGGTTTGTTTTTTTTTTAGTTTATCAACATTGTGTATTATGCGACCCTTTGGTCCAAATTCATTTGAATGTATCCCTCTACAAACTTTAAAGCCATATCCGTTTATGATGTTAAAAGAATTTAGACAATAAACCTTCATGTTCAAAATGAATACTTTCATTTTCCAACGATATTAGACAAAGAAACACAAATAATAAGTAAAAGGTTACGTAAACACATCTGGAGTCTCCACGTCAGATAAACCAAGGTAAAAATAGTTTTAACCATTTCCCTACTTCAGAATCGGATGTATATTCTGGCCCGAGACCTGAAGATTGCATTTTTCTCCACCAGGCCTGGCAAAGGTGGAAGCGGCATGACATTATGTTTGTATCAGGCCATACCTGTCTGACCGCAGACTGTAGCCCCGTTTCCAAGTCGCTCACAACAGTTTGAGGACGAAGATTGAGTTCGAGACAGTCGCAAATATCTGTAAGTGCCTTAAAACTAAGTTTGTAAGAGGCCAATTCTTTATTCGGTAGAAGGAAAATACAAGGGGAATATAGTGACCGAGAAGTATCCATGGATAGTAAGCAGTTGATAAAATACTTTGGGCAGTAGGAAAACGTGCCATCCACATAAAGCACACATGCTGATGCTAAAGCCTTTAAATTAGTTAGACAAGAATACATTATAATTTCGCTTTCGTCGTCGTTGATCAAGATAAATTCCTCTCCTTGAACAGTTTTCAAGTCCATACCTCTTACGGCTTCTAAAGCTTCTTTTCTGGTGGTAGGTAGCTTGGGAAGAACTTTTCGTTTCGCATTGTATATATTTCTTTTGATGAGAACAAGGTCCGTTTCCTAAAATATTAAGTAGGTACAATATGAATATTATTTTGTCGAAAATAAATATTTTTTTTTACCCACTTTCAACACAGAAGTAGAGTATTCAGTGAGTAAAGAGCGCATTACTTTTGACGGTCTCTCGTCTAGTGATTCAACTTTTCGTTTTGCGTTTTCGCTTAATCGTTTTCTCTCAATAAACCTCTCACTTTTTTTTCGTGACTATGAGGGCGATCGTTGCTGTGAGTCACAGCGAAATTGTCCCCCGACGGTCCGAAGTGATGCAGGACATTTATTTTTGCAGCATCTCAAAACAAAAAAAAAGTAGGTAAATTTCGAAATGTACCTATTGTAATTTTTTCATATTCTTTTTATTTTAGTAGGTATTTTCTTTATGGCTCAAGACCACACTCGGGAAAAATTATAAATACCTGGATCATGTTACCTGAAACATGTATCCGAAATAAAATCTTAAGTTAAGGAAAAATATTTTAAGAATTTAGTAACTTACCTCCATGACTTCGCTGAAGCCATATCGCGGTCCTTGCGATAGAAAAAACCATCGACTTCTATCAATTTCCTCCCTTGTTGCCCAAATAATTCGTTTCCCGTTTTGTTCATTTTCACGTCAAGAATGGAACTGAGAGTCAGATTTGTTTTTACCTACTAATATTCATCAACCTTTGCTCTTTTCATAGATTCGCTCTATTTACTACTATGAATTATAACTTTTTCGCTCTTTTTACCATCGGGGATTAGTGTTCTTAGACAGTTTCTACCTGTTGGGTGATTATTTTCGCTTTTTACTACCGCCCGAGGTTGTAAGTTATTGAGATGTCGCCTGAGACGATTTTGACATATAAGATAGCCCAGTTGAGCCCTTCATAAATAAATGTCGTTTTTATGATAATTCTATCCTTTTCGTAAAGGGTTTTTCTCTACAAGTGTTGCTCCTCTGGATTAATTAGCATTCATCGGAGGATATAGCGCTCGAGCTTGTTGCAAGCTGGCTTTTTAGAATAAAAACTTTTCCCATTACGCCCGTCATAAGGTTTCAGGCCGCCGACTCAGCATTGAAGAGGGCGAAAAAAAAAAGATCAAGGGGAAGTTGAGTTCTCTCAAGAAAAACGCGATTCGTAAACAGATTCAAGTCGCTCAAAACAATTCCTAATTTTTAATTGGTTTCATTTTAATTAATTTCTTATCTGTATCGGAATAAATTTGGTACTGTTTGAACATAAGTTTTAAACTTGAGGACGTTCATTAATACTGGCAACTCCTAGGGGGTTAGAGGACTTGTTAAACTTTTTCCTTCTCACTTAGTTAGCTAGACTTAGGATACTTTTGTAATTTTATCCAAAGCCTTCTTGTTAAGAACGTGTTCTTCGGCTTTATATATTAAATTTAAAAATAAATAATATTAGGTGTACAAAATGAAACTCAGCCACAGGGTAAATTTTGTAGATTTTAGCCGAGTTTCATTTTGTACACCTAATAGGTTGTGTAAACTGAAAATTTTGCCTAGGTGACTGATAAAATTTTTTTTTTTATATTGAAAAATTCCCATCCTTTACCTTCCTTCCCTTTCATTCCTGTCCTTTCCCTCTTCTTTATTTTAGGATTTTTAAAACTATTTTTGTTAGTTAGAGCTGAGAAATCGAGGATATTTCAGGCTTGTCCCTAAAGGAAAAAAAAAAAAAGGTTACAATAGTTTGTCAGTCTTGTTTTTGTATTAAGGAAAACCCTTTTATTTGTGTAAATCGATATAAAGGGAGAAAACACAATCTCGTCTTTAACGACCTAGAATTTATTCTCAATTGAATTTCTCGACTTGAAACAATTTAAATCGTAGGTCTTGGAAGGAAGGAATAACGAGCTCGTTTTGTCTTGGGGGGACAAGAAGGATGTTCGAGGGCGTCGAAGTTCGAAAACGAAATCACCCTTCGAGCCTTGCAATTAACGCCCTTCTCCCGATTCAAATGTGACAAAATGAAATTTTCACTTCTACAAGGCGGATTGAATCACGGAAGTTTAACGTGTTGAATTTCACGTTGGAGAAGCGTCGAGTTTCAAAAGGAAGAAAATATTTTTTTTTCCACCCTTCAATCTCGGTGTTTCTTATAAGATACGCCCGTTGGCGGCTTTTAAGAGATTCATGGCTCCCAGGGGATTTAAGGTTGGGTCAAGGCCTATTTCTTTCCCAGTTTCTATACAAAAAATGATTTTAAACATACAAAAAATTACTCTATTTTAATTTTTTCTTTCTTTCTAGGTGATAGCGTTCATCTGCGGACTGATGGTTATGGTCTCCTCGTTTTGGCTTTGGTAAGCAACGACTGGC
>JACGAQ010002832.1:0-36407 GCA_014119065.1 Orius insidiosus | reverse complement strand
CCCGTGGCTGAGGTTCATTTTGTACACCATGGATGCCTAATAAAAGGGTATTTGTACACCAGAAAACTTTCTAGAAAGGGCCACATGGACAGCCGTGGGGGGGGGGGGGCTAAATCCCAAAAGCCCCAAACTAAGTCGGCCAATTGTTCAAAGCCAAAAGCAACAATTTTTTTGAAAGAAATTACCAAAAATTAGCCAGCTTCTCTTATCGAAAAGATCAAGTCCATAAATTGTTTAAATCTCTCCCAATTATCGTACGTAATAAATAAACCAAATGTGAAGTAACAAGTCGATAAACTCTCCAAGGTTGAACATTGAAAGTTCTCTACCCTCAGGACCCGCAAAAACGTTATAAATTGCAATTTAAAAGACAGGCAGGTGAAACCTCTTTTTAGGACCCCTGCTACGAAAAAGGTCCTATCTTCTTAGAAACCTATGATCATAGAAACCTTTTTCCCTTCTTTATTTTTTAAACATCTGAAGAATAGAACTAATTACGTTTATATGCAACTTGTTATAATATCCAATTAGAGTTCAATTCTTACATTAAACTCGTTAGCACGAAATTAATTAAATTTAAAATAACGTACGACTTTTAATTAGGTTTTATCGCGTCTTCATCCTTTCTCATTCATAAAACTTGAGAACAATTCAATTTTTTATTTTAATTGAATGTTTTTTTAAAACAAATTACGTAATTTAATATAGAGATTTGATAAGTCGAAGTTGACCGTGAAAAGGTCACGGTTTCTCACCCCCCAGGGTTAAAAACTCGCCGGGGCGATCTCGACGCACGAGGATACCCACTAATAATTACTTCTGTGTAATCACACGCTCAACCTTCATCAATTTAAAGCATGAACTCGGTTTAGAAAGAAAAGGAAAAAGCGCTATCCCTCCTATTTATCGACGCCACTTTGTTTTTAACGAGGTAAAACGATCGTTTACTTTGTTTTAAAAGCGTATTAATCTGGATTAAACATAAACAGCCTAAAAATAAAAAAGGGAAATCGATAAATGAATTTTAAGTGTTGATTCTTATCATAATTTCAATAATCAATTTCCCAAATTCCTTCAATAAAAATTTTGATCTCCAAGAAATACCGATTTATTAGGTGTACAAATGAAACTCAGCCACAGGGTAATTTGAATTTTATAGATTTTAGCCGAGTTTCATTTTGTACACCTAGTATCTCATTTTTTCAAAATTTTAAACATTTTAGGCGGTAAAGTCCATCAAAAGTTGACCTTCTCCGTGTAAGAAGGTTATTGAAGTATAACCATTAAGAAGGTTAATTTTTAAAGGCTTGTAAATCGTAAACCGTTACAGATATTGAAAAAATGCTCTAATAAAATCTGTTGAAATTTAATTTTCTTTAATTTTTATTCTATTCATTTTTTCTCTAGGACGCACTGTTTTCAAGATAAATGTATTTAAAAAAAAATATTTTCCGAAAATGGTGCATCCTAGAAAAAAATAATTAAGTACAAATTTATAGAAAATTAATTTCCTACAATTTTTATTTATTAGGTGTACAAAATTAAATTTTAATTATTAGGTATATCAGAATAGTAAAAACTTTCAGGGCAGCCAAAAGAAAAACGCTTAATTTTACATTTTTTTAAAAAACTTAATGGAAAACCGAAAAAATGAAGAGGGAAAAGAGTGGAAATAAGTTGGTCCATTGCTCTACTAACAGCGTTATGGAAGCCTGTTAAACTGAGGCATTTTTTCTCCCCCAAAGCCATTGAAAAATGGAATTTATTGGCTTAAAAACCGAGAAAAAACGTCCGAAAATCTTCTAACAAAGAGGCTTTTTCTTGGCCAAAATAAAATGGGGGAAATCGTGCAAACGTTTTTTTTAACTAAAAAAAAATACCAAAAAAATTAAATCATTTATGAGATTAATTTGGGCCATTAATTGAATAATGAAAATAATTAAAAAATACAATACATCGCATTCCAAAAACGCCGTGTCCTACCTGAAACAAAAAAAATAAGAAACAGTTATTTTAAAAGGCAAAATGAATTTTTAATATGTATTTAAATACCAGAAGATGATCATTTTAAAAAACTAGTTACTGGATTGTAAATCTAGTAATTATGTTCATAATTCACTAAAAATATCTTAAAAAAGAAATTTAAGAAAATTATTAACAAGTAGTCCCTTCCACTTAGAAAAGCAATTAAATCCTTAAATGAAGAGGAGAAGTTGCGCAAGAGGTGAATGATTTACCGTGTGAAATCAAGCATAATACGCAGGTGCGCTCGCCGAGGTTAAGTACCTCCGGTTTAAGCCCCACGGCCAATAATTGAGGGGTTGCATTCAAAAACGTCGATTCCGATAGTTGAACACAAAGGAACATAAAGGCCTCAGCGTTTCAAGACGGTAAATCAAGTGAAGTACTTATAACCTGTGATTGAATCTAAAAATGGATAATCCGGCCTTTTATTGGGAAAAAATTTTTCAAACTTTTTAGGTTCATACGCTTCTAGTTTCTGATGAAAGATGACGCTAATAATTTCAGATGACTCCTTTCAGTAGGCACCTGACTGGCCTTTTTACGAAAAACAACTCTTCTTTTTCACATGACTATCGGAGGATTTGGTGAAAACACTTTTGAAGTCGAATAAGTTTGATCTTGGAAGACACATGTCCGAAGTTGGGAAAAGAAATGGAAAGAAAGAGAGAAAAAAGAGAAAAGAAAAAGAGAAAAAATGCGGGTCCTCTCTAAACAAAGAGTATTGACTTTTGATCAGTCATTGTCTTTCCGACGCGGGCGAAAAGGGAACATGAGGGTCCCCTTGAAAATAGCCAGAGATTGTCTCCTCAATCAACTTAAGTTTTAATACATTTCGCCCAATCTTATCATCGACTCGTTAATTTCCGAATCCTTTTAAGAACTTCACCTAAAATCTCGAAGTAAAGCGTAAACTCCTAGGTCGCCCTCTTCAAAAAGACTGACATCGTTATAAATAAAAGAGATGAACAAACCCAAAATGTAAATATTCAAAAAGCATCTGGACAAACGTTCCCGTTCGACTAATTGTCGGATCTTTCGATTTTATTTGGGATTTAGGGCCTATTTAGTCGTGCCTTTTGGCTATCATCCTGATATGGAACGTGTTTTTTTGACGCGGTGCTTACACTCTAAGGGCTATTAAAAAGCAATCATGGTAGTTTTTATTTACTTGAGTAATAACGATAGATAAGATAATACCCCCTCATGCATTAACTTGATGACAGGTGAATAATGTGTTGACAGTTTAAGGGAAATTTTTAATTTTCACTTTCGTCTAGTGCTACCCTTGTTTAGGAAAAAAACTGATGTTCCTGCTAATCTGCGGAAAGTAGAGCTTTCGCGGTCATTGGTTAAGACATCTTAGCTGAGGTCCCTCATTCTGAATTGAGGTCCTGGTAATGTCCAAATGGCGAGCAGGTTTTTTTAAAGAAACTTCATTTTCTTTTTACTTCTATAAGAACTATTTTTGCAAATGCATTTCGAGAATTTTTGGCCGAGAAGCTCACTTTTTACTGGAGTTTAGTTGATTGTTAAGTTTAACATCGGAAAAACCGCGATTTTTTGGCCGAGAAAAACCCTTTTGGTTTTTCAGAGTTTCCTCAGTTTTTGGTCAGGGATGTCCCCTGATTGCTGAAAGTTTCATCTCCTTCAGTTTTCAACCCACTGTATTAGGTGTACAAAATTAAACTCGGCTAAAATCTACAAAATTCAAATTTACCCTGTGGCTGAGTTTCATTTTGTACACCTAATAAATAAAAATTGTAGGAAATTTAATTCTATATAAATTTGCACTTAATTATTTTTTCTAGGATGCACCATTTTCGAAAAATAATTTTTTTTAAAAATAAATTTATCTTGAAAACAGTGCGTCCTAGAGAAAAAATGAATAGAATAAAAATTAAAGAGAATTAAATTTGCAACAGATTTTATTTAGTGCATTTTTTCAATATCTGTAACGGTTTACGATTTACAAGCCTTTAAAAATTAACCTTCTTAATGGTTATACTTCAATAACCTTCTTACACGGAGAAGGTAACTTTTGATGGACTTTAACGCCTGAAATGTTTAAAATTTTGAACAAATGAACTATTAGGTGTACAAAATGAAACTCGGCTAAAATCTACAAAATTCAAATTTACCCTGTGGCTGAGTTTCATTTTGTACACCTAATATTTTAACTAGATTTTCGGTCATTTTTCAGGATGTTTTTGCCTTTATTTACGTCTTCTTCTCACCAGTTGTCTCATAGTACCCTAAAAAATTTATTTCCGGGGTTTTTTTTTGTTTTTGGAAAAGGGCTCAGATGTTTACTTTGTTGTTTTCTTTTCCTGATCGTGCAGCCGAAGAACGTGAGTAATGAAAGCGATATCGATTCATTGGTAAAACTTAGGTTTCATCACGAGGGAGAATAAAAATTCAATTAAATTGTAGAAAAAAGGGAAATAAAAGCGGTAGAAAAATGGACATAAAAAGGGCATCATATTTTATGAGCACAACTTCAAAATATTGGCGATATTCGTTAAGTAAGGCTTTTTCCGGTGGGGACAAACAAACATATGCGCCTTTTTGACAACCCCCTGCCTTATGGAAGGCATAAGTAATTATGTCAGAGCGCATTTGGCCTGCTTCTCCGTTTGCATCTTCACCGATCAACAGATGTTCGGAAACGTCCAGATTTTGGGGTAATAAAAAAAAGAATAAGTAAGAGAAAGCCGGCACATAATTTCTGGTTTTATATAAATCGGTCCATTGACATAGATACAACATTCTCAGGACAAGCCGTACTCGCCAATTTGGCAAGTGGGTGTACCAGAATCTCGCAGTACTTTAAAGAGAATCCGGTCCCGATTACTCCCCCCTCCCCTTAAATTTGGCCAATTCTCGACACATTAATTGAGACCTAAAATGTAACGATCCCAAAGAATTCGTTCTAAAGTTGCTTTTCAAGCAGGTTTAAAAAATTCATTTAAATTAAAAACAAAACGTTATAGGTCAAAATGTGAGCAGAAACCGAAGCCAAATGATATTTAAATGTCAGTATTTTTCTGGCTAAGTCCCATAGTGCTTGAAAAAAATTACATTTTAAGCCATTGGTCAACTTTTTTTTATGTAGTAACAAAATACACGCGTAGGAGAATAGTTTGACCTTTAAAATAAACCGAACACCGTTCATATAATCTCTAGTTTTATTTACCTCGTAAACTAATCTCGAACAAAAAAATTTTAAAAAAGGCCAAAGGGAGAGCGAATCTAGTTTTATAGTTTTGGGCCTTCGTGGGTCAGTTTGACTCAAACCACATTCATTTTGAAGAATTTAACATTTTTCGCTTCACACATAACCCTCCGGGAAAATGCCCAGGCGGAGGCTTCGCCATAATGCCAAACCAGAAAAGTTGCCTTGGTCAGATCCATGTATCAGGTGTACAAAATGAAACTCAGCCACAGGGTAAATTTGAATTTTGTAGATTTTAGCCGAGTTTCATTTTGTACACTTAGTAGTTCATTTTTTCAAAATTTTGAACATTTTAGGCGTTCAAGTCCATCAAAAGTTGACCTTCTCCGTGTAAGAAGGTTATTGAAGTATAACCATTAAGAAGGTTACTTTTTAAAGGCTTGTAAATCGTAAACCGTTACAGATATTGAAAAAATGCACAAAATAAAATCTGTTGGAAATTTAATTTTCTTTAATTTTTATTCTATTCATTTTTTCTCTAGGGCGCACAGTTTTCAAGATAAATTTATTTAAAAAAAAAAAAATTATTTTCCGAAAATGGTGCGTCCTAGAAAAAAATAATTAAGTACAAATAGAGAATTAAATTTCCTACAATTTTTATTTATTAGGTGTACAAAATGAAACTCAGCCACAGGGTAAATTTGAATTTTCTAGATTTTAGCCGAGTTTCATTTTGTACACCTTATAATAGCCATTTTTCGATGAGAATAGACCAGAGAACTTATTCTTTTACAACATATTTTCAAAAATAAACTAGTTTTGGTTATCTGGAAGATCTCTTTTTGAGAATATTCTAAATAGGTTGTACTAGATGATAGATTTGAACCATACGTGAGATTCCTAAAATGGGCGCGGAAGGTGTCGTCTGTCAACTATCGAATAAAAGGACAAGTTTCATAACGGGTGAATACTCGGATCAGACACGTGTGACCGTAGGAGTAGCATTACCCACATCATATCCAACTATTTCGTAATCTTATCCCACGCTGGGCATACACAGATTTTGATTCCCCAGATCGAAAATAGTCGACCTTAAAGTGCCGAAATTTACGGCCCGCAATAAAACTGTCGAAAAGTGGTTGGTTCGCCGCAAGTTTTTCCCGAGGTAGTAAAAGTTTGAGTGAAAGTTTTAGGGCTGGTAATGAAAGGAGGTTTTAACACTCTCAGCGCGGCAAGCCCAACTGGCAAATCTCACCCTGGGGCGGGAAAATTTTTTTTCGTCAAACTACTTCATTACCTCGAAAAACATTAATAATGAAGTATAAAATTAATTTGGCATGTCAATTATGCCAAAATAAGGCTTAATTGTCCCTCACAAAAGATCAGATTTGTAGGCAATCCCGCAATGTTTTTCCCCTTCTCATACCATTTTGGAACTATTACTAGGATCAACTTCTTTAAGTGGTCAACCTATTACTTTTAGCCATTAGCTTAATTTTTTTTATTTTATTTTTATTACATTTGCTCGTTATATATTTTCGTGTGGATACATTTTCACGGTTGCGAAATATTTTTGGTACCTACTCAAATTATTCAAAATTGCTTTTCTGATGAAAAATAATAAAAAATTAAGTCACTAGCCATTTTTAACGGCTTGGGATTCCCGAAAAAACCGTTGGGATTAGAAAGGAAACTTTAGTTAATTTAACGATTTTTTTGTCAAAACTTAATACGTAAGTAGGTAAAGATTATCTCAAATCCGGTGAAATGACCTGGAGGGAAAAACCGTTAAAAAAAATTTTTATAGAAAAAAAAACTGCGCGGATCACTACGATAATGAAAAGTATTTGAAAATAGGTATTTAATGCTGTTTTAGAAAAATTGGGTAAGTAGTTATTTATTTTTTCTAAGTGCAAAAACTAAATTAATTAATAAAAGTGAATAATTTTGAATAAAATCTACTAAAAAAACTAAATGAATCTTCGGCCTTAATAAAGTTGGAAATGGTAAAAAGTAACGAACTTGTTTTTAGAGTGAAACATAGAACGAACTGCTACCGTTCATAGTTTTAGTTTCCGAATTCGCCACTGCTCTTGACCGCTCGGAAGTCTTTCCTTTTTTTTTTAAAATTATACTAAAAAAAATGATTGTAACTTATGATCGTTGTACCTAATAAATAATTTTGTGTTTAATTTAACTTAATAGAACAAAAAATTAATAAGTTTTTAAAGAAATTACCCGAAATTAATAGTAACAGGTCCCATTGTGAGAAGGAACGCTTTTGGTTTTTTCTACTCTTTTGGTCTAAAAGCTAAATAATATTAATAAAAACGGCAAAAAGTTGTGATCATAAGTTAATTAATAGTTTAAAAATTATTATTTTAAAAAACTTACAGTCAAAAAGTAGAAAAATAATCCAAAAATGAACTGAAAACGTCTCCGTGAAGTAGCTGGTTCAACTGTCTACTTTGAAAGTCAAAATCGAAATGAAGAAAAAGGTCTAGAGTCAAGCTAAGGCCGTATTTAGGTATAAAAACCCTTTAAGAATTAACGTATGTCAACGGTTGTGCGAAATTCACTGTTTTAAGCATCGAAAATCGCTTTTTAAAAGACGCATGAACGGTCGATATATATATCGACCAACGAATAGTCCGCCCAGGGAAAGGAACTTTCTACTCGATATATATATCGACCCGCGCTGAGAGTGTTAAACGGAGGCATTATGCCTGCAACGCATAAGCTTATTGTGAGGCTACTCTAGTCGTAAATAGGGGGAGGAAAAGGACCCAAAAAAAGAGGGTAAAAGTCACCACTAAGAAGGAATTCACTTCAAGGTTAAAACGGTTTATGCTTCCCTGTTTAAGGGGGAGGTAAATCCGAAACCTGGAAAGGGTCTACACATTTTTCACTTGACACCAGCTCTACCCCTCACAATATGTTACGTACCGGACCGAAAGAAAAAGAACCAAAAAAAAGGTCCGTCAGAACCATCAGAAACGGGTGAGAATTTTTTTTGTGAAGACCCTCTTTGAAAGGGATTTCGCCATCGCCCCCGCATTCCGGATTATAATTCCCCTTTTTTTATAATTACAGCTTTTCCTTTTGTAAAGTGAAGAAAGATGAATTGGCGTGTAATAGACAAGTTAATCTTCCATCTCAGGCTACCCAGGTGTGCTTTTAAAATCACTAATTTTTTTTTCCATCACTAACTCATATCGACATTGAATTTTTTTCTAAATGACACACCTTCTACCTGAAAAATTCAACAATATTTAAAAAATGTCTACATCTTATGGGAGGCAAGCTCAACTGCAAAATTTTTATTTTAAAAGCCGCCCTAGATTAGGGGACAAATCGCCGGGAGGGCCGGAAGTCAAAGAGAGTTCAGGGCGCGTCTTGTAAAATTTAAGAAGTGGAATACATAATTACTCCGCTCCCTCATCCCACCGCCTCCTTCCTCTTCAAAGCCTAGTTCCCGTTATAATATGGTTATATAGCCAAACTATAGAACCAGTTTTATGGAATTTGACGGGTGCTACCGAAGGCGGGTGGAACCGCGCGCGCACGTGGTTACACGTGTATAGACTGAATGCAAACGTGGAGAGGATAACTATAGCGGAATGCATTTGATTATAAGCCTTTTAAAATCGACGATAACTATCATCCACACTAAAATCGCCCTTGAAACGGGACAGTAGCATAATTAATTCGAAATAAATATTTTAATAGAATCAAGATTAAATTTTGAAGAAAAACGCAATTTGTTAAAAATAAAGAAAAAAACAATTAAGGTTTAATGCCGGTGATCTCTTGGCTAGAAGCGTTTCCACGTTTAATTAAAAACACATTAAAAAGACAGACGCAGGTCCGAATCAATGAAGTAACAATCTGTTAAATAATTTTCAAGGGAGAAATATAACCCAAAAAAAGCCATTTCCGCTACATTTATCTTAAAGAAAAAGAGATAAAACATTTTAGTAAGTTTATTTAACTTTTTTAAGGGGACGTTTAATCGTTTGGAATGTTTTTAAAAACTACCTGACTGTCAAACCTTCAATGTGGGGAGTGAAAAAAAAAAATGCAAAAAAATTTTTTTAGTGGATTTTTAGAAAAACAGGAGGAAAAGTCAATCGAGTTCCATCTCCGGAAAGTCGCGTTCTTTTTGTCGAGGTCATTTCCGAAAATCGTAATCTGAAGGATTTTCTCGAATTTTTCATTTCGAAGAAGCCTCAGGCCACTTCCTACGTCAGAAAACATTTTTCATTTTTTCCCCCCAAGTACACGTGGTTAACCTCAAATGAACTACATTTATTTTAACAAACTATTCAAGCCATATCAATAAAGAATTTTACAGCTACGCGCCATCTCGGGCAACTTTCATATCTGGTTTTTTTAAATCTAAACATATAGCTCGGCCGAAAATATTTTCATAATTTATTTGATTTTTCTAAAATTTAAAAAATTTAACCTCAAAAAAATCTTTAATCCTCGTAAAGTCGTCCTAGACATGTTGTGTCGTCACACTTATGACGCACTAGATGACGTCATAGGTAACATGTGACGTTTAAATCGACGTCATGTATTCCAACTACACAATCTACGTAATAATAAACTTTTTAGTTCTTTAGCTAAATATCAGGTGTACAAAATGAAACTCGGCTAAAATCTACAAAATTTAAATTTACCCTGTGGCTGAGTTTCATTTTGTACACCTAATAAATAAAAATTGTAGGAAATTTAATTCTCTATAAATTTGTACTTAATTATTTTTTTCTAGGATGCACCATTTTCGGAAAATAATTTTTTTTTTAAATAAATTTATCTTGAAAACAGTGCGTCCTAAAGAAAAAATGAATAGAATAAAGATTTAAAAGAATTGAATTTCCAACTCATTTTATTTAGTGCATTTTTTCAATATCTGTAACGGTTTACGATTTACAAGTCTTTAAAAATTAACCTTCTTAATAGTTATACTTCAATAACTTTCTTACACGGAGAAGGTCAACTTTTGATGGACTTTAACGCCTAAAATGTTCAAAATTTTGAAAAAATGATGTACTAGGTGTACAAAATGAAACTCGGCTATAATCTACAAAATTTACCCTGTGGCTGAGTTTCATTTTGTACACCTAATAATACTCCCTCATTCCTTCCTCACGCCACACTTTTCTACCCCACTCAACAAATTTTATAAATTTTTTTTTTTCATGATCCTTTGTTTATTTCAAAAACGTATCCAAGGTTTTTTATTTCTAATTTTGTCTTTTCAAAAAAATTTTCAAAACATAAATTAATTCTTCGGTTTCAAGCCTAAATAACAATTATCCTAACTTGTTAATACGTTTAAGAAAAAGAGAAAAAAAAAAAAAATTTCTCTCTCTCTCTCTCTCTCTCGTTAATTATTACGGAGGTCGCGTGCCGTTCGGACATCTGGCATACGCGTGGAGAATAAAAGAAATAATTACCTATTTAATATATCGACCTTTATTTTCTTCTTAATGATGAGGTTTTTGTTATATTCGGTGAAAATGATAGGGAGTTTAGCAAGAAACTAGGAATTACAAGAAAAAAGAAACCGCCCGTTAATGATATTTAATTAAACGTGCGCATTCGTAACTTTGAAAGAAAAAAAAATGAACTTTTTGAATAATGGTAGCATTTTAAGGTTATTGATACAAAATTAATTATTTTTATAATTAAAAACAAACTCGAAACAGAAAGTTGGGAAGCCAAATTCTAAAAATAATTTTTTTTAAATCTTGTTTTACAAGAAAAAAAAATTCTAATTGAATCTCGGAGGTGTCATTCGCCTAAAAACAACCCAACTTTTTATCTTAATTACCCTCTACTTTATAGGAAGGTGGAATTTCTCCATCACTCATCGGCTGTTTTGGACAGCAACCAGGGCGGGATTCCAACTGGAACTTGGTACGAAAATTAGGCGAAAAGGGACCCGGGGGAAAGGGGAACGATTTTCATGAGAAGAGTGCGCCCACTCAGCGAAATACTTTGTTACCCAGGGAAAAATGGAAGGGTAGAAGGGTTGTTGACTCACGTTTCACCCCATAAGCAAAAGGAATGACAAAAGATCCTCGATAACCAAAACGATTTTTTTAATAACCTCCGGAGCGTATTTTTGTACATATCAGGCGGTACTTTTAGAACCATATGTTTCGACATTTGGGACTACGGTATCCGCTCGCCCAGGGTTAACCCCAAAAACTTTTATGGCCATTTTTAATGAGGCGCCTTGTCGTGAACTTTTTAGAGTTCTCGGAACGATTCTTAGGTACTTTTCAATTACTAGGACCATATGACGGTTAAAAAAGATGGGACCAGTGCAAAAAAAGTGCCTGAAAAAATGGCCTGAAGAAAAAAAAATTATAAAACAATATTAGCTTATGTCTATTATTAGGTGTACAAAATGAAACTCAGCCACAGGGAAAATTCGAATTTTGTAAATTTTAGCCGAGTTTCATTTTGTACACCTAGTAGTTCATTTTTTAAAAATTTTAAACATTTTAGGCGTTAAAGTCCATCAAAAGTTGACCTTCTCCGTGTAAGAAGGTTATTGAAGTATAACCATTAAGAAGGTTAATTTTTAAAGGCTTGTAAATCGTAAACCGTTGCAGATATTGAAAAAATGCACTAAATAAAATCTGATGGAAATTTAATTCTCTTTAATTTTTATTCTATTCATTTTTCCTCTAGGACGCACTGTTTTCAAGATAAATTTATTTTTAAAAAAATTATTTTCCGAAAATGGTGCATCCTAGAAAAAAAATTAATTACAAAATCCTACAATTTTTATTTATTAGGTACAAAATGAAACTCAGCCACAGGGTAAATTCGAATTTTGTAGATTTTAGCCGAGTTTTATTTTGAACACCTAATACTATTGTTAATCTCAGAGGTCATAATCAACTAATCTATTTATTAGGAAGGCTTTAGGAAAAAGTAGATTGCTAAAAATTGTGCATCTTTTTGTTTATTTAATGCGTAAAAAATTCGGAGGTGGATTTTATGAAGGGAGAAAAAAAAAGAAGTTTTTATGTGAAGTAGGGAATTCGGGGTGTTTATGCCGGTCAGTCAACCCGCAGTCGTAAAAGAGTTTTTGTCCAATCGGATTTCGTGGTTACACATTTGAATCGAGAAACTTCCTTTGCCTCTTTATCGTTTTCAATCGAGGCCCATCTGCTACCCTTTAACAGAATTTAAAGACGTTTCAAAGCGATCATGTAGGAAATATTCGAATCTTTTCAAACTTGACTGATAAACTATTAAAAAAAGAAAAGTTCGGGGCACGAGTGTTTTGATGCGGAGTTCTTTGAACTGGTCAGCCTATTCTTAGGAGGACCCGGGGTGTGCCAAGTGAACCTAGTTATAATGGTCAGGCGTAAACTTGCTCCCAGTACGCATTTCTCTGTCTCAGTCATATATTTAAACATCTAGCCGGCACGGAAATCCATTTCAGAATCCTTTTTTAAATTACAAACACTTCACAATCCTCACATTCTCGAATTTTCACCCCCTACTTCCATGCAGTACAAAAGGAAACTCTCTGTAGACAGTATAAACGAGTTCTATCGAACGGAATAATACAATTGACGGTAGAAAGAAGAGTTTATTCAGGAGGAGGGGCCATTTATTTCAACTTTTGTTCGTCCGAGAAAGAAGGGCAAAAAAGGAGGGAGAGGTTCGGGTGAAAAGACATTGGCGGAGAGTAAAGAAAAATGAAGGAAAAAAATGACTTGGATTGCTAGACGAATTCCCTCCGGAGCACTTACAACGCTCACGACTGTTCGCCCGTAATGAAATTCCCTCTTTTTCTCTCTCAAAAATCCGACAATGCCCTCTGTTTTTACTTTTCTTTTTTTTTTCCTTCCCACCCTCCTCAAAATGAAGAAAAATCAAAGAAAAGGAAACTGTTGTGAAAAGAATTTCTAGAATAATGGGAAGTACGAGGGAAAGAAGCTAAAATCATAAAAGATTATTCAAATCTGCCAGAATCTTGATGAATATTCATAAAATGTCTCCTCTTTCAATTTTTTTCTCCTCTTCTTCCTATCAAACTCTTTTGAACTTATTATATTTTAAATATTTCATCTTCAAATATTTTCCAACGTGTGAACCAAACAAAATAAAAATTATACCATTGTCAAGGGGGGAAATGGGATTTTTGTTTTGTTGCCAAAGGATGAGTGGACAGTCTAAGATGGGATCCGTGACGTTGCAGAATGTCTGAAGAGTGCACCAGGTAGAAACTATTAGACCTGACCTGTCACATACTAATTGGAATCTTCAAATCTAACCAATTTCCATTAAGATTAAGCCAAAATATTTTATTTATTCCATCCTTTTTTATGCGGAGGCGTCTTGAAAGATTGAGAATAGTTTCGGCGACATTAAAACTTTTGTACTCGTATGCTAATGCGGGGCTTTGAAAATGGAACCGAGATAAGAGACGAGAATGGTTTTTAGAAAGTTTAGTAGAAAAAAATTTATGTTATTTCATTATTATGACTTTTAGAACGAAATAAATTTGATCGATAAAGGATTTCCAACCTCACTATTATTACTTTATTTATGAATTTTCAAACATTGTAGGTAGTTTTCTTTATAAGGGCATTCTGGCGTGAATTCCTACGTCTGGTTTTTAAAAACTAATTATAATTTTTATAAATTCAAATGTCCCTCATTAATAATTACGTGATTAGTCCTTAAAAGGCCTTTTAGTACATTGTGACATCAGAAGTGGTATTTTTAAAAGAACGCTTTCAGCATGGATATCGAGCAGTGATGATGTAAAATATTGATATTGTTAAGAAAATCAGATGATTAAACTAATGACATCAGCTCAGTATACAGGGTGTTCCAACTAGAGTGGACCAGCAACTTTCGGCAAAGCATTCAGTTTTATTGGGTGTACAAAATGAAACTCAGCCACAGGGTAAATTTGAATTTTGTAGATTTTAGCCGAGTTTCATTTTGTACACCTAGTAGTTCATTTTTTCAAAATTTTGAACATTTTAGGCGTTAAAGTCCATCAAAAGTTGACCTTCTCCGTGTAAGAAGGTTATTGAAGTATAACCATTAAGAAGGTTAATTTTTAAAGGCTTGTAAATCGTAAACCGTTACAGATATTGAAAAAATGCACTAAATAAAATCTGTTGGAAATTTAATTTTCTTTAATTTTAATTCTATTCATTTTTTCTCTAAGACGCACTGTTTTCAAGATAAATTTATTTTAAAAAAAATTATTTTCCGAAAATGGTGCATCCTAGAAAAAAATAATTGAGTTCAAATTTATTTAGAATTAAATTTCCTACAATTTTATTTATTAGGTGTACAAAGTGAAACTCAGCCGCAGGGTAAATTTGAATTTTGTAGATTTTAGCCGAGTTTTATTTTGTACACCAATACATAAAAAAAAATCTACCTAAAAAGTTGAATGTAAGCCCCCCTTATTGGTCCACTCTAGTTGGAGTAGCCTGTATAGTTTAAAGAATATTAGGAGTAAACACCTTAGAGATAACTCCTTACATGAGCGTTAATCCGAGCTGAACGAATCGGATAATTCGTCCGAGAAAATGTTCCCTTTAAAAGGCTCTCGTGTGTATAATTGTTTATGATTTAAACCCGGAGCGCCGCGATTCATATTCGCAGTGTCGAGAGGTAGCTTTGATCTCGTGTGTGTATTTGTGCTTAAGTACGGTTTACTTAGCAGCCCTCGCGGATCGGATTTACAAGTTCACGGGGTCGGAAAAGATGGGGTGGGGTTACAAAGCGTTCGGGCGCCCTCAACGTGTCCATACCTCTGTGACTAAATAGAGCCAGTAAATGAAATAATCCTGAGAACACATGTCCTTTTGGAAAGACAACTGATATCAATTCGACTGTGAATTTACGAGAGGATTACAATCCTTTGGGGACGTCAGTCTTCCGTCAGAGTGGAGACGGACCCCACGAAAAACGGCGATTTCGTGCCAAATTAAGTGCGAACTCCTGTTTTAATCTCACACAATATATTATTGTCTCTCAGTGGTTCTTGTTTCCACAAGCTTTCGTCCTACCGATATTTTCCTCACCAATAAACCTTCAGACATATCCACACTCAAAGTGCGAGAGAAATATTATTTATACACGACATACCGTTCAATTTCCACAGAGTGATTTGCAAAGGACAATTATTCTTGGATGGACGGTTCATCGGTACCTTCACTCGTAAAAAATTCTTCATTTTTCAGACTCCTAAAAATAAATTTTCTCAAAAACGAGCCGGACTAATTTGAGTGATTTATAATTAACAAATTGACTGTTTGCTATTAAGAAAAGTGAAGAACATTTCTGATATTAAAGCTCATCAAGTTGTTTACTCAAAAATATCTTACGTCCAGAGTTAATGAGTTTTATGAAAAACCGTTGACTAATTACTTTATCAGTCTGGGGTCTAATACATATTTTATTATGAGCCTATTACAAATTAATGAACCTAAAATAATAATTTCTTCTTATCTCTTGAATTCTAGAGGGGGTGTTTGAAAGAGAAATCATTTCGACATTAGATTTTTGCGGAGCACATCCTCAAAGTATCGGAGGATTAATCAGCTATGAAATCCTCCTTAATTTACGACCGCGCCCCTCGCCTCGAGTTTCTTCCTTGAAGATTCGGTTACAGCCTACTTGAGCGAAAACCGATGTTTTTTGATCGGATTAGCGGAGCAAGCTTTACGTTAATTATCAAAAGAAGCCCAACGCTCCCGAAGGTTGTTCAGCCACCGAAACAAAAAAGAGCGGCCGGAACACCGCCACCCGGAGAACCTCTTTTGTTACCCCCCGACCAACTATTCACAACTCGGTTATTAAATTAAATTTCTGATTTTAATATAGACAACGTTGTTAATACTCTCATGTGTATTAACCTCACGGGATTGGAAATTTCCGACCACACCGATTCAATTGTTTTATATAAAAGCACCGGAATTGAATCCACCAACAAAAACTTCTACATTTGACGAATTTTCACAAGAAACACATCCGACCACTGCTTCCCAATCCTAACCTTCTCCAACCAAAATAATCTTCGAGGAATGTTTTCAAATTGGTTTGGCGTTCCAAAGGGATCACCTTTTTTTCACAGCTATTCGAGGTCTTTTGCAACCTCTTTTTCAGGAGATTTTTCTGCGTTTTTCTGTTTTCTATAAACCACTTTTTTTTTCTTTTTCCTTCTATCGGGCAAGAGCAATCCTATTTTCCCATATTAAGACGTTTCCCTTCGCTTTTCGTTGAAGACACTCTGCAGGCGGCTCAAATTCTTTCCGAGGACGTCTGGTCGCCCGCGGGCACCGATTTGCCCTCCCAAATATCCTGGATTTCTACAATATGTTTAAAGAATAATAAAAAGAGAATTGGAGCATTTCTCACGCTAACCAACTTTTTTTTTGAAAATTTTTCCGGGTTATCTTTTTTAAATTAGCGTTTTTTTTTTTTCTGAAAAAAGTTCTTTTAACTTCCTTAAAGAAGTTACCGTAGTCGCCGCTTAATGTTATCAACCGGATAGTGTGATCAAAAATTCGCTTTATGTGATCACCAAATCTCGAAAAAAAAAATTAAATAAAAAAGGTTAAGAAAGAGAGTATCATGTCAAAGAAAAATAAACTTGAAAACATAAGCGAAAAAATAATTATGAGGGGGTATTTTTAGCAGAAATGTATGACAGGATTTATTTTCGATTGTTTCAAAATGTAAAGAAACCCCCCTTTATAATTTTGATTTTCTAAGCTTCTAAACTCGGAAAATTTTTCCAAAAAAAACAACCTAGAAATTTTCTTGAAAAAACTTTAAAAATTTTTCGAAAAAACAAACTTGGAAAATTTTTCGAAAAAAAAAAGAAAACTTTCCCTCTGTTATACTTCCCCTTCCATATACTTCCCCTTCCATATACTTCCCCAACGTTTTACTTCCCCTTCCATATACTTCCCCCTACGTTTTACTTCCCCTCCGTTATACTTCCCCCTCCTATAATGTTACTTCTCTTTAAGGAAGTTTTCGTTGGAAGCTCTTCAAACCAGTACTTAAAAAAGTTTTTATTTCAAGAGCACGGAAGCCGCATCAATAAGCAAAGAGACACAATTCGGAGTGACCAAAGAACTGGTTTTTCAGAACAAACCAAACCAGTTTAACTTATTTTAATGCCTCCCCCCCCCCCCTCCCGCATCACCCACACTAATCCCAAAAATTTTATTTGATTTCCATTTATTTCGGGGCCTCTTTTTTTTACGAGGAGGAAAAGAGGGGGAAGTCCAGATTGCAGAGCAAACCTGAATAAGGAATATCATCGTTTAAAAAAAAGTAGAACCTCAAAAATTAATTTGAAAAATACCACTCAATGTCATTGACCTTAATACATATCGCGATACTTTTTAAGTTGGCAATTTTACTACATGAGTCTTCACTTTTTATTATGTATCCGGTCTATTTTTTAAACGATAAAATTAAAAAGTTAATCATAAATAAAAGAAGTTATTTCTTTTTAACTGTATCAAAGTTTAAAGTAAATGAAAACTCTTTTTTTCGCTCCTTTCAAACCCTGTAATTATAATTTACATACCAAATTATTAGGTCGATACCTCCGTTTGAAACAAGGTGTCGTAATTTTGTTGTTTGTATACATTTGCATTTTTTCATAAATAAAACAAAATAAATAAGATTTTTTTAAAATACGAAACCTAGTTTGGTGACAGGTTTATTTTTGAAAAAGTAAACCATTTGTCTTTTTGGACTTTGTTTGCTCATTAGATCGTTTAGATTAAATTGTTAATTGCCAGAAATATGTGGGACAATAAATATCATTTTCGAACGGATGCTCTTTTCTGTGTGGTTGCCAAACGGGAAAAACGCCAGTCGATATTCTTTTTTAATTAGCAATAATTTAAATCACTTGCGCATTCTCTTTGTCGAAAATCGGAAGTTATACACTACTTTTCCTCTCTTCTTTTTGTGATTTTAACTATTTTCGGCATGCAGGGTCTTCTTGTTGAGATAAGATCGGGACATTCCGAAGGATAGAAATTCCAAAAGGATGTGCCTCTAAAAACAAAAAGAAAACTAAAAATTGTGATCGTACACGCTAAAAAAGATTTTAAACGGAAGATGAGTTTGTCCTTTCAGGCCCACCCCGTTATAATTGAACGCCTCGAGGGCGAAATGTTTTGCTTCCCCTCTCGAGACCACAAGTAATGGACAGTTTCACTCAATTAAACCTTTTTTTTTGTCAACTACTCAGTTTAAAATCGTTGAAAATATTTTAATAAAAATTCAAGAATTAATTGAATAGCTTTTGACTAGAAATATGTCTAATTTGGAATGCATATTCTAATCCTCATCTTTTTTCGGATATGTATATGCAAATAGATTTATAAAAAGTCGTTTCCATTAGTTCAATAAACCTTTTCGTGTTGCGTCAGAGTTGTTTGAACCGTTAGCCTGGGCCAAGGGGGATCCAGCCTCGATCCGCATTTACAATCTTTATTCACGCGTTTAATTCAGTCTCGCGTTCTTAAGTGCGCCTCCCTCTCTTTCTCGCCCGAAAGACCGCTTTTATCACCTATACAAAAAGTATTATAATAAAAGGAACGACTGCTTGAATATTTTTTTTGTTAACTACCTCCCCCTGTCACGCTTTTACCACTCCCCGAAGCACGCCCTTTGATATGTATCGAAGAAAAAAGGGCCCCCATTACTTTTGCATAATTTTAATGAGGGTAAAAAAAAACACTTTAAGTGACCTCTAGTTTTATCATAATCAACATTCAAAAATTAGCACGAACTTCTGTTCAACCCTCCACCCCCCAATTCGCTTGTTGAAGAGCCTTCTGAAGACTAGGGCGAGGATAGACGGACAATATGAGAAAGGAGACTGAAAATCAAAATTTATGGCACCTCTCACTCCTTTGAAAATTTAGTAAAGTGGATGGTACTCAGGATATAAGAATAATTGGCGACGAAAAAATTTTTTGACCTCTAAATTTTGAGATTGTGGGTTAAAAAAGTAGGTTTTTTGAGAAATTTGGAAAAGTCTTATCAACTGAAAAAAATAATGAATCCAACGAAGCTGGCGAAATTCAAATCGGCTTCCGAAAGTTGTAAATAAAAAAAATTCTTCTGTAAATTTTTTCGATTCCCGATTTTTAAAAGGAAGGTTTCCAACGGAAAAGATTTTAAATTTAATTTCCGAATTGTAAATCGGTTTTTTAGTACCAACCCACAGGCCTACAACCGTTATGTAATAAATAATAATTTGTAAAGTAGTTTTGCCTTCGGCTAAGATCGACAGTTTTCAAATTATTGCATGGTATGGACTCCAATTGCCTTAATCGCCCTTTTAGGGCCTCGGGAATCAGAGCCGCTCAACCATAAAAACAATAAAAACGCATGAAATTTTATTTTGAAAAACTATCCGTTAAGGGACAATAAGCTTTTGAAGTAAGAAAAAAAGTGTTTTATATTTTTCCCCCAAAAAAGCGATTGAAAAAGATAATTTGTAATTCAAAAATTAACAAAAGAGAGGAGAGCTGACACGCCCACGTACCCCCTTAAAAAAAAGTCCCACTTACCCGAAAGTCATCAATTCCATATTTTACTGGTCTCTAGTCTCAACTTTTATGTTAGTTTTTTTACTCTCTCTCTCTCTTCCTCCGGTGCAAAGGCCGGGGGAATATAACGAGTTGGGGCCGAAATAAAGACAAGGGCCCACTTTCTTAAATCGTAAACGCCGAAGAACACCTTTGAAGAGATACAACTTTTTTATCTATTCTTGAACATAAATTGTTTTGAAAATAATCAAAAAAAGAAATTTTTCGTCGCATATTTTTGGGGGTCCGGTTCTAAATTACGTTCTTTCCCCCTTCGTTCATGAGC
The DNA here is from genome assembly GCA_014119065.1 of Orius insidiosus. Lineage (NCBI taxonomy): Eukaryota > Metazoa > Arthropoda > Insecta > Hemiptera > Anthocoridae > Orius > Orius insidiosus. Next base: position 16,291 of record JACGAQ010002832.1, on the reverse strand, counting down.
ATTCTTTCTTAGAATCCTCTCAGGTAACATTTTCAAACATGACTCATTGTTCACTTATAATGTAACATGAAGCTGGCATTTTATGGGAAAAAAATAAAAGAGATTTTATTCTCGGAACGGATGAGCAACATACGATGGCCTAAATCCATTACCGGATGTGCAATTGGAATTTTACCTGCAACTTTTCATAGAAGCGTGCAGTCAAATGATTCAGAGGTCCGACTTCCCAGAACCGCGTAATCTTCGAGACGATAGAAGAAAGTTTTTTTTTCGTCATTGAGAAATCGATGTGAAAACCCAGAAGACTTAAAAAAATTCTATTAGGTGTACAAAATGAAACTCGGCTAAAATCAACAAAATTCAAATTTACCCTGTGGCTCAGTTTCATTTTGTACACCTAATAAATAAAAATTGTAGGAAATTTAATTTTCTATAAATTTGTACTTAATTATTTTTTTCTAGGATGCACCATTTTCGGAAAATAATTTTTTTTAAATAAATTTATCTTGAAAACAGTGCGTCCTAGAGAAAAAATGAATAGAATAAAAATTAAAGAGAATTAAATTTCCAACAGATTTTATTTAGTGCATTTTTTCAATATCTGTAACGGTTTACGATTTACAAGCCTTTAAAAATTAACCTTCTTAATGGTTATACTTCAATAACCTTCTTACACGGAGAAGGTCAACTTTTGATGGACTTTACGCCTAAAAATGTTTAAAATTTTGAAAAAATGAACTACTAGGTGTACAAAATGAAACTCGGCTAAAATCTACAAAATTCAAATTTACCCTGTGGCTGAGTTTCATTTTGTACACCTAATAAATAAAAATTGTAGGAAATTTAATTCTCTATAAATTTGTACTTAATTTTTTTTTTCTTGGATGCACCATTTTCGGAAAATAATTTTTTTTTAATAAATTTATCTTGAAAACAGTGCGTCCTAGAGAAAAAATGAATAGAATAAAAATTAAAGAGAATTAAATTTCCAACAGATTTTATTTAGTGCATTTTTTCAATATCTGTAACGGTTTACGATTTACAAGCCTTTAAAAATTAACCTTCTTAATGGTTATACTTCAATAACCTTCTTACACGGAGAAGGTCAACTTTTGATGGACTTTAACGCCTTAAATGTTCAAAATTTTGAAAAAATGAACTACTAGGTGTACAAAATGAAACTCGGCTAAAATGTACAAAATTCAAATTTACCCTGTGGCTGAGTTTCATTTTGTACACCTAATAGTTTAAGTTCGATCTCCCAATTTTATAGCCTTATTCTGCCGAACTGTGGAATTTCGCCATTTATACGGCAAGAATATATTTCCAATTCTATTTCTAACCCTTTTACAACGAATTTTTCAAAAACAAAGCTATTGCGATACCCCTCAATGTACGGATTTCAGAAGTGGGTCTTCTAGATCCCGAGGAGTTAATCTTTATCGATCTAGCGGAGGGACATCTTTTCTTGAGTACATTCTAATAAAAATTAACATTATTTGATTTACGAATATTAAAAAGACTTTTATACAGAATTTATTATGGGCTATTTCTAAGGAATCGTTTTAAAATTTAATCATCATTGAAAAAAACGGTGTCAATGAATCCAGGAAGAAAGGATCCGTCTGGAAGACCCGCGGTAGAAAGGCGAGCCAATATTCTAAACGAGTTCTTTCGGAATGCCGCTCCCCCCCTGTAAATTCACTTTACATTCATATGCATGTAACTGACTTTAATATTCGGAGTTGCCCAATCGAAAATTTCTGGAACCACGGGTGGGATGGGCGGCCTAAAGGCAAATTATGTTTTAACAACTTTTTAAGACTTCTCTTACCAGACTTCAATCCAGGAAATAAACTTAAAAGTCGTTTAAACTTAAACATTCATATAAAAACAAATTCTTTCAATTAACGTCCTTCCAGGAAATAATTTCCATTACCCATTATTCAATTGTAAAGCATTTAATCTATAAATTTTTATGGAGGCCAATAAAAAATTTAATAGCCGAAATTGATAGGGCCTGTATACAAGCTTTGCTAATGAATGTTTAGTATTCAACTGATTTCCCTTTTATATTTTAACATGCATAGCTTGAATCGTGTTGTACAATCGCCTTTTTTGAACATTTAAAATTAAAATATTCGAACAAAGTACATATTATTCATTCAATTCAATTCAAGCAGGGGAAAAAATCTAAAAGGTGACTGCGTGGCCAAGTAGTTAGCGTGAGAGATAAGATTCGTGTTGATAATATGAGGTTTAGGGTTCAAGGTCATTGGCTATTTCGATTTTTTAGTCCCGCCTAACGGATAAGTTCTGCGGGTCTGTTGTTCTCCTTTCTTCAGGACTCCGTCATGCTCTTTCACCTTTATCCCAACATTTTCGGACAGGCAGTTCTGGTAATTATCGCATACGGGCAATGAAAGGTGCTTCAAAACAAGTACAGGAGCGCCTCTTGAGTTCAAAATGAGTACCTTCGGCTGTTCTTGTCAGAGCACTTAGAAAAGGTTTCAGCAAGGGCGTCCCGGCTCGTTTTTCGTCCCTTGCTCCTGCCCTTTTCTGCCTGCGCTCCGAGGAGCACTTCAGCACTACATCTATTGGTCAGTCAATGCGCGTCTCGCCCAAATACGTCAAGGGAGATAAGTAGTCCTCCAGTAAAATCTCTTTCTGGTTGTAATCGGTGAAGTCGCGTATGTATTTTTAAATACTCGGAGGATGGCAGCGATGTCATCCGTAAAGCAGTCCTCTACAGTAGCATGGTTGCCATAGATAAATTACGTTTTTCCTACTCAATGATTGACTGTTTTTACACTGGCTACCACATCGCATCGAACTTTCGCCTACTAAGCCTGACGAGAAGCACCTCGCCATCGCCCCTTACAAAGGCCATTAAAAAATATTAGGTGTACAAAATGAAACTCGGCTAAAATCTACAAAATTCTTTACCCTGTGGCTGAGTTTCATTTTGTACACCTAATAAATAAAAATTGTAGGAAATTTAATTTTCTATAAATTTGTACTTAATTATTTTTTTCTAGGATGCACCATTTTCGGAAAATATTTTTTTTTAAATAAATTTATCTTGAAAACAGTGCGTCCTAGAGAAAAAATGAATAGAATAAAAATTAAAGAGAATTAAATTTCCAACAGATTTTATTTAGTGCATTTTTTCAATATCTGTAACGGTTTACGATTTACAAGCCTTTAAAAATTAACCTTCTTAATGGTTATACTTCAATAACCTTCTTACACGGAGAAGGTCAACTTTTGATAGACTTTAACCCTAAAATGTTCAAAATTTTGAAAAAATGAACTACTAGGTGTACAAAATGAAACTCGGCTAAAATCTACAAAATTCGAATTAACCCTGTGGCTGAGTTTCATTTTGTACACCTAATAAGAAGCTGATATTTGGATAAAAGGGGCTGTTCAGGATAAAATGCGGCGTTTCCCAAGGCTGCCTTGGGGTAATCGTTTTGTTATTTAGTTCTATTAAAAGATGCGTCGGCTAAAGAAAGTCGACAATAGAACCTTTTTATAGACGAAAAAAATAGGTTAAAATAGTACCCGCCGCGTTCCATATTTTGATAAGCCTCAACTAAAATCAGCTCCCGGGCTCCGCCTAAACGATTTGTTCTTCCTGTTTTAATTAACGTCTAATTTTAATAGGCTCTCGCGTGACTCGAACGTTGTTTAATTTCGAAATATGTGCATGCATTTTAAGGAGCGCATCATCCACACCCGATGTTCGATTAATACACGGCTATTTTCACAGCTACTCAACATTTTCTCTCTACAATCAACCTCCCTACGTATTTTTCCATGAAAATGAAGCAATTAAGAATTTTTTTTTTCGATCTCAAATTAGTTTGCAATTAATAGTTTTAAATGATAATTATACCGATCAGCCCAAATTGTGTTTTTCTTAATTTAACAGGTTATTTAGGAAAAATAGGAATTGCCCATAATGGAACTATTGTTTGAAACAATAATTTCCATATTATTTATTCAGAAGTAAAAGTTCATTTTTGTTAAATTGGATTTTTAATAAGCAATTATTAGGTGTACAAAATGAAACTCAGCCACAGGGTTTCGAATTTTGTAGATTTTAGCCGAGTTTCATTTTGTACACCTAGTAGTTCATTTTTTCAAAATTTTAAACATTTTAGGCGTTAAAGTCCATCAAAAGTTGACCTTCTCCGTGTAAGAAGGTTATTGAAGTATAACCATTAAGAAGGTTAATTTTTAAAGGCTTGTAAATCGTAAACCGTTACAGATATTCAAAAAATACATTAAATAAAATTAGTTGGAAATTCAATTTTCTTTAATTTTTATTCTATTCATTTTTTCTCTAGGACGCACTGTTTTCAAGATAAATTTATTTCAAAAAAAAATTATTTTCCAAAAATGGTACATCCTAGAAAAAATAATTAAGTGCAAATTTATAGAGAATTAAATTTCCTACAAGTTTTATTTATTAGGTGTACAAAATGAAACTCAGCCACAGGTAAATTTGAATTTTGTAGGTTTTAGCCGAGTTTCATTTTGTTCACCTAATACATGATTTGGATTTCTACCTTGATTTTGGAGGTTTTGAAGGTAAACAGAAAAGAAAGAGCAGATTTTTAGGGCTGTATGAATCATGAAATCCTTTGTGTAATAAATGTGGACGTAATAGACCGTGAGAAGGGATTTAAAGGTTGTAGAATATTTGAAGGAGGCGGATCGCGTTGCCACTCTTCACCAAATATCTTCTATACATATTTCTCTTCCTCTCTCCGGTTGTTCATGAGGATGTGTGTGTAGGTAAGACTTTAAACTCCGAGGCTCCAGTACATAATTAACACAAGACGAGTTGACACGGAGCCAACACGGGGTCATACACGTGTACGAAAGGGCCGCGCGTCGGGATGAACGTACCTTGATATGCGCCCGTACGATTGTACCGCAGGTGTCGAGACCTTCTAAGTACGCCTCGGAAAAGTAATTGATCAATTTATATTCATCTTGCGACCACACCTCGACTCCAATGAACGCCACATTTTTTCCCTCAAACATTTCTTTACTATTTCATATCCTCTTTTCTATTGTCAAATCGCTAATGAGGCGAGAATAGAAAGTAGAAATCTATTGTCTTCAATGCTCAACTCCGAAAAAAAATGTGGTTTGCCGTAAAGTATATGTTTCATTCACAAGTCCTGCTGAGAAAAATGGTGATGAAAATAGAAATAATAATGTCTCTAGGCACGTGGAATGGCGGGTGGGGTATCACGTTGCCGGTCGAAGAAGGTCACTAGGTACATGTAAATATAAAAATATACCGATGTTGTATTGTGCCAAGGCGTCGCCCTCTCGGTTTCTATATTCTAATAATATGCACACTACCCCCCTCGAACAACGCACTTCAAGCCTTTTTTTAATGTTTTTAAACACATTTTGTTCTATAAAAAAACGTTCTTTGGATCAAATGTTTTAATGGGGAGGAAGTGAGGTCCTGGACAATCACCAGAGCTGACGAGACTGAGCATACCTGTTCGGGAAACGTGCCAACGAAAATTTATGTACCAATTAAGAGTCGACATTGTCACGGTGAAACTAAGTGCGTTTTTACCGATAAGAAATACCGCAAACTAAAGAGACAATGATTCGAAAAGAAGGGAATTTTCTCCCAAAAAGCCGCCTCCTAATAGCCTCTCTTTGTTATCATAATTCGAAAAATCACCTGATTGAATCATTTTCACGGTATAACCGGCGGAATTAAGGGGAAAAAGGCTTTTTCTTGGGCTAAAGAGAGTAAAGAAAGGTCCAGAAACCGTCTTTCGCGCCAAGAAAATCAAGTAAAAGAGATGAGTAAAGAGAACGCCTGAACACACGATATTGCGGTTGTTTCTAAACCAGAAAATCGAGTTAAATAACCCAAAAAGGGCGTTAAAACCTCAAACAAACAATGAAACGGATGTTCGTAAACCAGATAATCGAGGAAAACGGCCCAAAACTCAAAAAATAGGGTTTAAAACGCTCGCACGACCGATTAAATAGGGTGTTTAAAGCTCAAAAACCGAATGAAACCGGTGTTTCCACACCAACAAATCTAGGAAAAAGGCCTAAAACCCGGTTAAAAGTACTGGTTTGAAGAGCTTCCAACGAAAACTTCCTTAAGAGAAGTATCTATATAGGAGGGGGAAGTATAACGGAGGGGAAGTAAAACGTAGGGAGAAGTTATGGGAGGGGAAGTATAAGTGAGGGGAAGTATATGGGAGGGGGAAGTTTAAGTGAGGGGTAGTATAACAGAGGGTGAAGTATAACGGAGGGGGAAGTATAAGGGAACGAAAGTATAACGGAAGGGGATGTATAAGGTAGGGAAAGTATAAAGGAGAATTTTCCAAGTTTGTTTTTACGAAAAATTTCCTAAGTTTATTTTTGAAAAATTGTCCGAGTTTTGTTTTTCCCCAAAAATTTTCCGAGTTTTTTTTTTTTTTTTTTCAAAAAATTTGCCAAGTTTTTTCCGAAAAATTTTCTAAGTTTTTTTTTTTTCGAAAAACTATCTAAGTTCTTTTTTTCGAAAATTTTTTTAAGTGCCAAGGTAGAAATCATGGGCTCTTTGGCCTACGGATGTGCCTCTCGTAAAGGGTAGAAGTATAAAATTTCTCCCTACTAAAAAAAATGATAATTAAAAAGTGGAAATTTTTTTACACCAAAAATTCTTAAAAAGTATAAGGAGTAATTGATGAAAATTTTGTGAAAATCGGATGAACGGTTCGGCCGCAGCGAATTTTTTAAAATTTCAAACTGACATATCTCCGCCATTTTTTCGAAATTCAAAAATCGCCCTCGTTACATTCTTCTTCTCCAACTAAGGAAGATTTTGTGAAAATTTGGTGAAAATAGGTTAAAAACTGTGGCATTAAAGTGTTCCGGAAAAATGCTACGGCCGGCCGGCACCACAGACAAAGTTGAGATCCGTAAAGATCAATACTCAATTCAATCAATACTTCCGGGGTCAGGAAGACCCTTCCCCAAAAACCCGACGTCGAGGGTATCGCAATAACTTCTTTAAGGAGGTTAAAATGACGAACGCCTGAGCACCTTATAAAACGGTTGCTTCTAGATCAGAAAATCGAGGAAAACGCCTCCTTATCGACAGAGGGCTACCTGACAGGCCAAGTCCCCCCCCCCCCCCTCCCGCAGTCCGCCAATGTCAAAACCTATATTTCTCATGATAGTTTTTTGGGACTCAAGACACTAATAAATGCCTTTAAAAAGACATTAGACTACTGTAATAGAAAAAAAGCATGAATGGACGAGGCAAATCTACCCTAATTACTTTTATGCAATTTGTTGTTGTATGCAATCATCTTCAATTAAAGTTAATAAGACTCGTTTAGTACCTCCCTCGCTCGAAAGCCTTTCTTACTCTTAAAACGTCCCACAAATGTCAAAAAACTTCAGAATCAAACAAAAACGAGATTTTAAATAGAAAACATCGGGTTCCTCAAAGGATTTTTGATAAACTTAATTAATATAAGCAATTAACGTAGTAATAATCATAGAATTAAAATACGCTAATTTTAAATATAAAATGTAAATCTATGCTAATATTATTGCTATTAGACTTTATAACATGTTCTAAATGTAAAGAACAAAATCTGATAATTTTTTTTGAGAAAAAATTAATATTTTTTGGGGGGATATCTTGGGTCAATTTTAAACCGAAAATTTTTTTTGGGACTTAAAAACAACAGGAAGCGCTCATGACGTACTGAGGCGGTTTAAAAATATGATTACAAATACGATGCCGTTATTCGCTGTTAAAAACGACGCGGGTCGCATCCCACGTGCCTCCTTACGCCGAGCGTCTGCTATTTCAGAACTACTCACATAATGTACGCTCACTCTAACGAATAATGGCCTTCGCTTAAAAATACACTCACTTTACTGCCTCCCCAACATTCAAAATTCACTTACGCTTTCGTTTTATATTTAATGAAAACGAATCGTGTTTTTTTCATCTTGGATGACGAATTAAGTCATTTGAAAGATAAGAACGGGTTGGGAGAGAAGGAGAGAGAAAAAAAAGGGACAGAAGTGTTAAAAGGAAGTAGAATGTAAGTAAGGATGTACATTAAAGGAAGAGTAGTTTGCATGGCTTATCGACATACCTGTCTCACAACACTCCCTGAGCTGTCGGAGAAACTACCTTCGCCTCCGGATCTCCTACTGTATTTCTTCGGCTTGTTTACCCTCGCCTAAAACAAATAAAGAATACATGGCGTGAAATTCGCTCTTCCTAAAAAATACAAGATGTATTAGAAGTAAAATATTTATCGATCCGTAAATTGGGAAATAAGATTTCCGGCGAATGGGCCCCATTTTTTTGCCTTTGGGTTAACGCTTGACTCTAAACAGAAAGGTTTTAAGTTCAATCCCTAATAGACTGCCTGCGGATTAAGCCACAGTTTGACGAGGAAATACGGCGAAAGAACCAGCCTGGGCTCATCTTTGGTCTTTGTGGCTTTGAGTTAGCGTGCTTGACCCGGGCCGCCATGATGCTCAGCTGTCAAAAGTGTCATTCCACCTCAATTATCTGGTCAGAAAATCTATCCCGTAAAAGGAATTTGAAGAGGCAATATGGTGAAAGCTTCTGGATGGGGTTTTTGAGGGCAAAAAATTGAAAAAAAATTTTCTACTTAAAAACCATTTTTTCTCGCTTATTATTGCGTTTCAGGGTTTTTTGAGGCTTGAAACGGAAGAGTATTAGGATCTTTACATCCAAGAAATAATTTCGAGGCAAAAAATTGAAAAAAAATTTTCGACCTAAAAACTCGTTTTTCTCGCTTATTATTGCGTTTCGGGGGTTTTTGAGGGCAAAAAATTGAAAAAAAAATTTCGACCTAAAAACCCGTTTTTCTCGCTTATTATTGCGTTTCAGGGGTTTTTGAGGCTTGAAACGGAAGAGTATTGGGGGATCTTCTACATCCAAGAAATAATTTCGAGGCAAAAAATTGAAAAAAAATTTTCGACCTAAAAACTCGTTTTTCTCGATTATTATTGCGTTTTAGGGGTTTTTGAGGGCAAAAAATAGAAAAAAATTTCGACTTAAAACCCGTTTTTCTCGCTTATAATTGCGTTTCAGGGGTTTTTGAGGCTTGAAACGGAAGAGTATTGGGGGATCTTCTACATCCAAGAAATAATTTCGAGGCAAAAAATTGAAAAAAATTTTCGACCTAAAAACTCGTTTTTCTCGATTATTATTGCGTTTTAGGGGTTTTTGAGGGCAAAAAATAAAAAAAATTTCGACTTAAAAACCCGTTTTTCTCGCTTATTATTGAGTTTCAGGGGTTTTTGAGGCTTGAAACGGAAGAATATTGGGGATCTTCTACATCCAAGAAATAATTTCGAGGCAAAAAAATTGAAAAAAAATTTTCGACCTAAAAACTCGTTTTTCTCGCTTATTATTGCTTTTCAGTGGTTTTTGAGGCTTGAAACAGAAGAGTCGTTTTTCTCGATTATTATTGCGTTTTAGGGGTTTTTGAGGGCAAAAATAGAAAAAAAATTTCGACTTAAAAAACCGTTTTTCTCGCTTATAATTGCGTTTCAGGGGTTTTTGAGGCTTGAAACGGAAGAGTATTGGGGGATCTTCTACATCCAAGAAATAATTTCGAGGCAAAAAAATTGAAAAAAAATTTCGACCTAAAAACCCGTTTTTCTCGCTTATTATTGCGTTTCGGGGCTTCGCTTATCTAACGAAGAATTTTTCCATTTTGCTGTTGTTAAGAAATGACAACTAGAGTATCTCATTCAGTGCTGATATTGAGAATTTCGATGATATTAATTAACTTCTGATAATTAATTTGACCTTAAAAGTGACTTATAAAACTTTGCCCCAGGAAATCAAAGTGAGAACAGATTTAACAATAACAAACATTCTGCATTACAAAAGCTCCCTGGCCATAGATAACTGCGGTGGAATGACACTTTTGACAGCTAAGCATCATGGCGGCCCGATGTAATCTCATCACCTGCCTTTTCGCTTTGTCCCTCCAGGTATGGAACTATTCAAAACGCTTACTATTGTAAGTTCAAATCGTAAGCTTTACCTGAACATGCTCTTTGCTCTCCACATGTTTTTTTTCCCTCCCTCCCTCTTAAACTTTCCACCCCATGTGACCTCCCTATAATAACTTATGCCAACTTCTGGAGACAGGTGGGTTTCGACCGAGTACCTGAACCCACAAAGCCACCCCTGCAAGGGCTGGTTATGACGGGTTTCTTAATACTTTAATGACTATCCAATAATTCCAACTTGTTTTTTTAACAATTTTTTGGCTTTTTTTTATATCTATCATGATAAACGTCGTTTAGTCACACGCTAACTTCTGTGTTCTGTATAAGCGGTGGCACTAATAATTATCCATGAAGAGCTCTTTTGTTGTTCCAAAAAATCAACCTTTTATTATATTATAAAAGAGGGGTTTTTTTCTAACTTTTGAGGCACACCCTTTTAAACGGTTTCGCGCGAGAATAAAACGTTTTTTGGACAATTACCTTATTAGATCAGGGTGCTCTGGGTATCAGAGGGTATAAATTCCTTAGACTGCGACACTTTTAAAAGTGAGTTTTAACCCTCAATTACCAAGTGTCCAGAATTCAAAAATAAAGTTTGGTTCGCAAACTTTATAATCTCTTCGCCTCAGGCGTCTTTGCTTAAAATACCCTTTGATCTTTTATAATTCATTGATTTATGAGCGGAATCAAAAATGTTTTAAAATTTTATAATATCGGAAACGAGATTTTTCGGTAAAGTACAATCCATAAAAGTGGAATATAAAAAGAAAAATTTAAAACTGGTACTTATATGCGTGGGACCCCGTTGCTTTTATGTTTCATATTTTCATAGACATTGGACCCCCTTAAAGTAATAAAACGGATATAAACTCTTTTGAAGGTGGGCCAGATTTTAAGGAAGGAAAAAAAACGAAATAAATTAAAAAAAGGTACGTTCATTAGCCTTGAAAATTTAACCTTTCACTTTTAACAACTTACATAACATTATCTTGAGTAGTTAAATTTTCTAATTTAGATGAACCGATTGTCTAGTTTAATGGTACTTGGAGGATCAAAGGGGTTGAGGAACTGCATAGCGAAATCTCATCACTATGCAGTAATTACACTTGTCAAGAGAGTTCAAACAAGATAGTTTTGAATTAAATCCTGCTTATCGATTATCTTTAAAGCCTTTAACTTAAACATTGAAAAAATAAAGCCGGAGGCGTTTCCATGAAACCTCCTGTTCAAAGAATACAAAATTCATTCAGCGGAAATCCCTTGTTCAATGTGTTTGAAACCCTGATTTTGTTTACTAATTTCAATCCTTTCACCATCTTAATAATTACAAAAGTGTATTTAGATTGAGATAAGGTTATTGTGGACGTAACGAGCTTCATTGAATTATTTTTAAAGAGTTCTCTTTTATAAATTTTTATTACTTCAATTGAATCGATTTAGATTGTTATAAAAAGTACAAGTCTAGAGCCGGGACCAACGGGACTTGCTCAAAGTAAAGAAATTTAATTGCTTCCCTGCTAGGTTTTTATCTAGGTAGAAAAAATTGAAGTCCTCCCCCAAGTAGACCACACGGAACGGGGGAGAACACCCTTCAGTTCCCTACAATATTTTTCAAAAAAAAAATTACCGTTCGGCCGTCCGAAGCATTTTTCCGGAACACTTTTCGGCCACAGTTTTCATCCGATTTTCACCAAATTTTCACAAAATCTTCCTTAGTCGGAGAACAAATATCTAACGAGGGCGATTTTTGAATTTCGAAGAATTTTTGAATTTTAAAAAATTCGCTGCGGCCGAACAGTTAATCCGATTTTCACCAAATTTTCACCAATTACTCCTTATATTTTTAAGAATTTTTGGTGTAAAAAATTGCCACTTTATTATTATTATTTTTTTAGTAGGGAGAAATTTCATACTTCTGGGTATTACGAGAGGCACATCCCTAGGCCAAAGAGCCCATTATTTCTACCTTGACACTGAAAAAATTTTCGAAAAAAGAACTTAAAAAAATTTTCAAAAAAAAAAAAAGGAAAACCCGGACCATTTTTCAAAAATAAACTTAGAAATTTGTCGAAAAAACTAACTTGGAAAATTCTCCTTTATACATTCCCTTCTTATACATCCCTTCCGTTATACTTTCGTTCCCTTTACTTCCCCCTCCGTTATACTTCACCCTCTGTTATACTACCCCTCACATAAACTTCCCCCTCCCATATACTTCCCCTCACTTACACTTCCCCTCCCATATACTTCCCCCTTCCATACACTTCCCTCATATACTTCCCCCTTCGTTTTACTTCCCCTCCTTTATACATCCCCCTCCTATATAGATACTTCTCTTTAGGGAAGTTTTCGTTGGAAGCTCTTCAAGCCAGTACTTTTATACTTGTTATACTAAAGTAATCCTTCCATAGTGACCTCAATGATATGGAAAAGGTGCTTTTAATCCTTTATTCCCCAGAAAAAACCTATTGACATCATGTTTGAAGTACTTAAGACCCCTGTGAGTCGTCCATAGCTCAAAGACTTTTGTCCACTTGAGCCATATGATTGCCACACTTGGCCGGTACCACATTCAACCTCATGATCGGTAAAGACGACGTCTGGAAGACCCTTTTTCCTGTGACTCTGCCGTAAAGAGTGTGCAATAATTTCCCTTGTTTTGAATTTTTTTTATTTCTAAAGGGAAATTTGTTCAAGAATCGATTCTCAAGGTTTGTTTCTTCAACCGACCAAAAGATAGCGGTCAAATCGCAATCTTCAAAATGAAGAAACAAAATGAAAGAAGTTCTTTTTTATTAAATTTGTGTATTTTCTAATGGGAATAAATTATACCTAAGAAAAAAACTTTTAGCCAACTTTTAAATTTTTTGGCCTTTTCACAGGAACTTATGAGAAAAAAAAACTGTGAATAAAGCCCTTAACAAAAAATGTCGCTTTTTTATGATATTAGTAATTTATAATGAGAGTTAGTTAGCTTGGGCAATACAATAAGCTAATGCTTTGCTTGGGACAGTTCGGGCTGAACCATTAGTATTTTGGAGGCGATAAGATAGAGCTGATGGATACAGCTCCGAGGCAAGACTGACGTACTCCCTGATAACAGGGCCCTGATCCCATTACCTCACACCCCTTACGCTTCTCTTTTTTATTTTCAGCTCCAATTTTTGAAATTACCCTCCTCCTCTATATTTTTCAATATAAATAATTTAACTGTCCCATTTTCCCGGATTAGAGATACAAATTGTCCCAGGGTAAACAAAACGCTTGTAATCCTTCAAGTAAAACGTATCGCTTTGGCAAGTTTGAGCAAACACGAAACTTTCATTTAAACCGGGGGATCATCATTATAAATTGTACCGCACAGTTCATTAAAATACTTTTGCATTATCTAATAAGCCTCTAAGTTCTCAAAATTTCTTAATTGAATCTTCTTTTTGCTATTCAAAAACTTTATTAATAACTCAAATATTTTAATTTTTACTTTGCACGTACAGGTAAGACTTTTAAAAGAGAATTATCTTTTAAACAATCAACCATAAAAAAAAAGGACCCTCAAAAACGTTTAAGGTATGCCGACTTTCTAATAGTAAGTTTTACTAATTAGACTCTCCGCTTCTTAACGAACCTCTTGCCTTTTTCTGAAGTTTTTTTTTAGCCGGGGTTTAAATTGAAATATTTTACCCAAGACCTGAAGATTGCAGTTTTAAACAATCTGGAGAAGCATCATAATTCTTGCAGTTGAAAAAGCATTTCTGAGAGTGAATAACATGGTTTTTTTCCCTTCAATTGATGGTGTTGCCAGGGGTCGGAAGGTGAAAAATTTTCATAGAAAAAACAGATAGAAATCAAGAAAAGGTAGTAATTATTAGGTGTACAAAATGAAACTCAGCTACAGGGTAAATCTGAATTTTGTAGATTTTAGCCGAGTTTCATTTTGTACACCTAGTAGTTCATTTTTTCAAAATTTTGAACATTTTAAGCGTCCATCAAAAGTTGACCTTCTCCGTGTAAGAAGGTTATTGAAGGATAACCATTAAGAAGGTTAATCTTTAAAGGCTTGTAAATCGTAAACCGTTACAGGTATTGAAAAAATGCACTAAATAAAATCAGTTGGAAATTCAATTCTCTTTTATTTTTATTCTATTCATTTTATCTAGGACGCACTGTTTTCAAGATAAATTTATTTAAAAAAATATATATATTTTCCGAAAGTGGTGCATCCTAGAAAAAATAATTAAGTACAAATTTATATAAAATTAAATATCCTACAATTTTATTTATTAGGTGTACAAAATGAAACTCAGCCACAGGGTAAATTTGAATTTTGTAGATTTTAGTCGAGTTTCATTTTGTACATTGTTTGTTGTAATAAATAAAATACAAGCTTTGAAATTTGGAGATTTGAATGTAAGAAGTAGGGAGGATTCGCATGTTGTGATAGAACTGAAAAAACAAGGGAGCAAAGGTGAATATGTAATCGCATCGAGAACAAATGGAGGCGGACCCTACTTGTCAACTACAAAAGCTTAGCTCCCCCCTCTATATGGTACCTGAGATGTTTTTCATTACCTTTTTACTCGATTTCATTCTCACGTTTTCGTTTTATTTCATTTCTAGAATCAAAAGAGAGCTTTTACTGCACAAAATCTCAGTTGACCGTTTTTAAACGACTTTCACTACCTCCAGTTTAGCCGTGATCGTCTAGTGGTTAGGACATTGCGTTGTGGCCGCAATAACCCAGGTTCGAATCCTGGTCACGGCACTGAATTTTTTTAAATTTTAAATTCAAAATTGGTTACATCTGAAAACCTTTTTTATCGTTCAAACATAAAATATAACTACCTCCCAGACAATCACCATCCATCTAAAGAAAAGGCTCCTCCAGACCAGACGAAAAATCAGTGATCTTTACCCATCATGAGGTTGTTTGTAATGCCGGCCGTCCGTCCGTTAACTTTCAGTCTAAAGAATATTACAAATAGAGTGCAAATTTCAAGTATAACCATGCTATACTTGACTTGACTTTAGTGCGGCAAAACGTATCCTAAAATTTCAGTTTGTTCCTAACTTTTTTTTTTGGGGGGGGGGGGGTCTTCAGATAATGGGTAAACCCTTCAAAAGGCATTGGCTAAAGTCGAAAGGAACCTCTGTACAAAATTTTAAGTCGATTGATCCAGTCACTGTGGGCCCGTCAAAGTGGGGAAAATCACCAAAAAAATCTCAGTTTTTTGTTCCTAACTTTTTTTGGGTTGAGATAATTGGTTAAATCTTTTAAAAGGCCCTGGCTAAATTGAAAGGAAGCTCCGTGCAAAATTTCAACGCAATCGGTGCCCTAGGAGAGGCTGTAGGCCTGGCTAACTGAAGGAGAAGAAGAAGAAGAAACGCAAAAACTGGGTTTTCAAAGTTGCATATCTCAGCACCCTGAACACCGATCGACTTGAAATTTTCAGAATTTACTCATATCGAATCGGAGAAGACCTGTATAAAATTTGATGTCGATCGGTGTACAGGGTGCTGAGATCCAGATACCCGAAAACGCAAATCTTGACGTAAAGTAAACATACACTTGGTACCGTTCGTACTTTTTGGATTATCAGTCGGGTTTGCTTTGCGGGGCGGAACGCGGTAGAGTTCTTAGATATTTCTCTTCTTTGAGGAAGTTCAGCTTAAATCACTTTAAAATTAATCATTTAAAAGTCAGTCACGGAAGCCCACGTGTATTCTGGTCAACGTACCTAGCCAATACACAGCATATGCATAATCGTTATTAGTTTTCCTAGAAAAAAAGATTAAGGAATTTCTTTAAGAGCATGCTTCGGCCATTTAATTAGGATCAGGATATTATTATTATCTTGTCAAAAAATTTAGGGCGTGCGCTTTTTAATGGCGGTGAATTAATCTGTACCGAAAGAAAAAACGAAAGAATGCTCGGGTTCGGTATGTCATCCAATTCACATCCATATATAGGATATCTTCAGGGGAAAAAAGAATGTTTTTTGAAGGATTAATTTCGGTTCAAAGACCCTTAATTGGAAATATTGTCACCTGAATTCTAAACAAGGGGAAGATATTTCGAAAAATGGTCAATTTCAAAAAAATTTAAGTCATAACTTATAATTAACATTCCGATAGATTTATAATTGACTTTAAAATTACTTTAATCATTTCGATGACAGTAATAAGAGTAGAAGAGTGACTCATGAAATCTTCCTGTCGTAACTAGAGA
>JACGAQ010002831.1:0-36410 GCA_014119065.1 Orius insidiosus | reverse complement strand
AAAAAAAAAAAAAAGCTCTTGCTTTGCAACTTTTCACCCTAGTTTTAGAAATCGAAGGACTTATTTCTGCCATATTTGTAAGCTTTAGAACGAAATAAGATTGGAAGGTGCGGTTTTCGGGTTTTCGACCTATTTCGGCATAGTTTCACCCAATTTTTATCTTTTTTCTTTTTGTAAGACAAGCCAACAAACCAAATAACTAATTATTTTTATCTATAGAATTTTTTCAAAAGGCGATTTTACACAGCGGATCGTTGTTCGCATGGGCTGCTACAGACGCCGTCATGAACAAAAACACGATTTTACTTGCCGAAAATCTTGGTTGCTCAGATCAGGACAACGAACGTGTTAAAACCTGTATGAAGAACTTAAGCGCTGAAGCGATTGTAGACTCCCAAAAAATTACAGTAAAAAAACAAACAAAGATTTAAATTAATTTTATAAGTTGTTTTTCAGTATTGGGACATCGACCCAGTTACGATTTTTGGTCCAGTTTTAACTGCTCAAAAACTAAGCGAGTCGAAAATTCCATTTTATCCGGCGTAACTCCCTTGAAGGGGGTATCAAAGCCATCCGTATGATAAAATGATCAATTTCAATTTTTATAATATTTATTTTTAGTTTTAAAAAATGCTAGTTCGGAAAAAATTAACGATTTTATGGCGAATCGGGACGAATATTTAAAAAGGATGATGTATTTGGATGACGGAGAAGATGAAACTGTCCAAAATTTTAAACGATTTTATTTCAAAAATGTTAAATCAAAAAAATCCTTAGTGAAAGCTCTAGTTCATGTAAGAATAGTAATCAAAGGAAAAAAAATTTCTAAATTTTAATTCAGTTTTATTCCGACTATTACTTTTTGGCGCCGGAAATTGCTAAATTGATCTACCACAAAGGGCCAATCTATGAATACTTCTTTGACTACAGGAGTCGAAAGTGCGATTTAAAAAACCAAAATGAACTTTGTAAGTAACAAAAAATATGCGTTATTAATGAATCAACTGTTTTCTAGGCGGAATCCATGGTGATGAGCTTAAAATGATTTTTCGGGACCAAGATAAGCCGCTGGATGACCCTGAGGACGAAATATATGCCGATTACATGGTCAAATTTTGGACAAACTTTATAAAAAATGGGTAATTTCATTGCATTAGGGTCCTTG
The DNA here is from genome assembly GCA_014119065.1 of Orius insidiosus. Taxonomy (NCBI): domain Eukaryota; kingdom Metazoa; phylum Arthropoda; class Insecta; order Hemiptera; family Anthocoridae; genus Orius; species Orius insidiosus. Next base: position 35,245 of record JACGAQ010002831.1, on the reverse strand, counting down.
TTATAATTGGCTAGATTGAATCACTGAATTGAAACCATTATTTTTAGCGATCCAACACCTCGAGATGCTTTAGTCAAATGGAAACCACTTGGAGCTGATTTCGACTTTATGAAAATGACCAAAAGCGGATTTTCAATGGACAAAAAATTTTTAAAAAAAATCTGGAGTTTAACCAATTACATTTATAAACTTGAACCAAAATTTTAAAATAAAATAATTTTATAATAATAGTAACTTATTAACATGCTCAAAGCCGGAAAACAAAAGAAAAAAAAATTAAATTAAACATTTTTATTTTATCACATAATGATCCCATATAAATAACACCCTTTAAATATCATCAACAATATAACAAATTCCATAAAATAAAAAAACAAAAAATGAAGTTGTTTGGAAATAAATTTGGAGCGTTGGCAACCATGGAAATACAACTTTCAAAGGCAAGATTAAAAAATATTGTTTCTAACACATCACAGAAGAATTTGATTATTTTTACCCATTCCTTAGTTTATTCTTTATGAGCCGAACTCTTCGGTTTCTTCTTCAATCGGTTTAAAATCAAACGACCCTCTTCCATCCATTTGTAAATAGTACTAAAAAATAAAATAAAAGGATTAACGACACAGGGATTATGGAAATACAATAATTAATTAGGTCCAGCAGGAACATGATACTCCCTTCTACTTCTAATTACATAGAAAGCCATCTTTGGTTTCATGGACCTTGTTAATTTTGCACTCTACCATTTGTCATTTTGTGTAAAGATCAAAATGCCGATGGACAGAGACACATTAGAGAAAAAATGACAAGAGCAAATTTTTTCAAACATGAAATTCTCTATTAAAACACCAAAAAATGTTTTAAAAAAATTACCTCGTGGTGTTTCCATAAGGATTTTCGATGTGAAACAGTGAATAATGTTATTCCAACTTCACGACAGTATTGATACATAGAACCTTCGACGTCAACGCTTACAGCACTCGTACACTCGTCCAAAATGGCGAACTGAGGCGAATGATAGAAAAGGCGTGCCATCTGAAATGATCCATTAAAATGCAGGTTTGTATTTTTAGTGAAATAGTTACAGCAATTCGTTGTTTTTCGCCTCCGGAAAGAATGTCAATCCAGTCGGCTGTGGCGTCCCATCCACCTTCTCTTTGAAGTAAATAAGAGAGTTGGACCCGTTCTAAATGAGAGGTGAGAAGGTCGTCGGTTTTTCCACGACGACGCATCTCATCCTTAGTATGCGGATAGATGACCTGGTCACGTAATGTCCCAAGGCACATGTACGGACGTTGTGGAATGTAGAAAAGTTTGACTTGTTTGGCTTGGTAAGTGTACCACCAAAAAGAGGCCAAAGCTCGCCCAAAACGCGGAAAAGTGAACTTTTACCACATCCGTTCGGACCGCAGACCAAAACATTCATTCCGGACTTCACTTCAAAATTCAATTCTTTGACAAGAACGTCACCATTTGGAGTTACTAATGGTACTTTATCAAACTTAATGATTCGATCTTGATAAACGACTTGCCCGCTTCCCAACTCCAAGCCGTCATCACGAATCATCGTTCGTTGGTACTTTCCATCATTGATGTCAGCCAAAACCGTTTTCAACTGCGAAACACGCGCAGTAAGACCCGCCAAACGGTTCAGATCTCGTAAAGCCAAAACCATCCTACCGATCGACTCGGCCATTTTCACCATCATTCGACCCATCGTGTAATATTCCTTAAAATAAAATCAATATTTTGTACATTTTTAATTTTTCCCCAACCATAAATCGTGCTTCTTTAGTCTTGGAAGAAAGTAAATGGTGATTCTCATTCATAAATGGCAAGCTCACTGCGAGAAAACCAATAACTGTCCCAAAATCTGAAACAAAAAAACCGTCATCATTCAATTTTAAATGGCATCTGAGGCTTACATTTTCCTAAAATATTATCAAGTGTCCCCATAAAGACACGAAACTCGAGGAACTTTCTCATGTGAGCAATAAGTTTTTGGAACGAAGCGAGGATAGTGAGTTTCTCACGGTTGTTACCCCCGTAAAAAGCGATTTCCTCCGAATGTGTGATAAGACGAGAGTTTATGTAACGATATTCTCCTTCAAGCTTCTGCTCCTGAACAGTCATACGACCAGCTGGGCGTCGTAGATACGTCAGAAGAGTACCGCCAAAAACAAAATATCCCAACATAATGAAGGAACCTTAAAAGAGCAATAAAAAAATATAAAACAAACTACCAAGTGATAATAAATTATAATACTTAAAAATGCAATAAATTGACTTAATTGAAACCTCAAAATGGGTCCAAAAAAAAAAGTCAATCCTAGAACACCTTAAAATCTATTTGTATTTGAAGGGTACAGGGAAAGAACCCCATACGTTCATAAAACCTGATTTCATTTTATTTAAAAAAAATCATTGTGTAATGATAAAAAGTTTTTTTTAAAGATAGTTAAAAAAATGTGCCGAGTAATATTAGAAAACAAAATAATCAAATAATTAAAAAATCAAATTAGTAAGTGCTATATCATTGTTCAAAGTTCGAGATAATTTGCAATAATGATAATTTTTTTTTAATATACTATAGTTGTTTAAATTTATCAGATAAACTGATCAGGAGATTTAAAAATAAACAAAAGGTAAAAGTAAGCAGAATTTTGCTTTTTCTATAAAATAATGGCATTTAGCCTTTATTTTATAATTTCCTATGAAGTTCCTACAGTTCTAAATTCATATTTTAAAACTTGGAAAATTAAAATGGCTTTTTTACAATTTCATGAGGACAAAGCAAGAAATTGCACTTCTTTATTGTAACAAAAGAACAAGAAAATTTGTCTCACCGATCCACCAAGGTTGGTCGTCAGTCTATAAACATAGATGAACATGTCCAAAAGCGGTTTACACATATTGGAGTAGAAGTCGGTGAGCATGTCACAGAATTTATCAACATCAGTCGTCAGAAGCTGATCCGCGTTGGCGATCCTGTTGTCTAAATTCGCCATTTTATAATAAGTAAAATTCCTGCAAATTATTGTAAAAATACCTATTGTAAATATATAATTTTTAAAAACCATACTTTAGGTATTCGTCGTACAAATGGTGAGTTATCCGAGTCCTCAGTCGTATTTTTAACTCACCCAAGCCCCACTAAAAAAAATCATTTTTTGTAAATCTATTGTATTTTTACTTTAATTTGATATTACCTTAAGAAGATTATTAACAAAGGCAATCTAAAAAATAAAAATTAACTTGATGATAAAATATTAAGTAAACTTTTTACCATTGGCATTGCCATAAAAAATTGCATTAAATATCTTTTAAAAAGAGGTTTGTTCATTGTTACAATGGCACTGAAAAAAGAAAAATTAACTATTGCGATTTAAATGCGAAAAAATTTATACTTTTCGATTGCAGTCGCATTACGGATCATCCAAATGTCGCAGAGTGTACGTGCACCGAGCGAACTCGCCACCAAAATCAGAAAACCTGCCTCAGGGCTAAAAAGTCCCGGAACGCCGATTCTGAGTAGTACACGAAGTTGACGGAAAAAATTACGGTCCACATGAGCTTTGATTTTTTGCTCTGTCGATTTCTGATAAAAAAAATTGCTTAAAAAATTCAAATACCTAGAAAGCTGCGATAGTCTGTAAGATTAATGCTACAGTTAAATCCCCAAGATGTCAAACAAATATACCAACATAACAACTTTCCACAAAGCTGTTCTGCTGTACTCTCTTATGACTTATCAAAATTTGGGCAAAATGCCTGCAAGACAACCGCCTTGGGGTTTGTAAGGGTGTAGCTATAGCCAAACAGGAGTACCAACATTACAAATTTTGGGCAATAAAGAGGTACTGCATTCAATTTTAAACACTCAACAAGCAATCTAAGAATAATGTACCTCTCCGATGACATATTCGACCAATTCTGGCTGCTGAGTTTTTTCCTGAAAAAGAAACAAATTAAATTGAAATTTAACAAAGATAAGGAAAAATATGATTATCATGATAAATTACCTGGGGCTCCTCTTTTTTGATGAACTCAATTTCTTTTTTAAAAGAAGAAGAAGAACGGAAACGGAAGTAGCGGCGATTGCATTTTGTCTAGTCATGTACTTGCTTAAATTTGCCATTTTAAAAGTTTGGAAAGCACAGCAATCGATGTTGTAAAAAATATATGTATAAAAATATAATTAAATTATCTTATCAGGTAGACAAATCAGAAGTAAAAAAAGAACATTTCATCGGAGTAGTTCCCCTTCGGGATTTGATAATGAACTGCCTGTGGCAAGGAGAAAATTGATTTTCTGTAATAGTTTATCTTCAAGGTTTTATTACAAAATAAAGGAAGTAAAATGTCTCGAAAGGAACAGCGCAATGAACTAGTGATCGAGTAGCTAATCCGATCACCGTTACTTTTACTTTATGCGTATGTTAGAATATGTTGGAAAAAATAAAACTAAGATCTTAATTGATATATTTGTTCAAAATTGACATAATATTTGATTGTTGGGTAGTATAAAGCTTCGACCGTTCTATTCTCTGTGGAAGCAGTGTTTTGAATTTGCTGATCTTTACCTTTGCTTTCTATTTTATTCTATAGGGTTCCATAATTTAATATAAGATTTAAACCTGTGTTTAAATGGATTCCAAATTCCTAAATTCGGGTTTCTGGGTAGTCTTTCCGGTTTTTGTGACGTATATAATACGTCACCGATTCGTCATGGTTGATACACGTCTACGCGACCTTGTTTACATGCGATAAGATTTGCTTTTTTTGTGTGTATACGCGGCTTATATGTCGTGTTGTCAATTTTTACCCCGGAAATGATTAACGCCTTCGACATTTTTTTTATTTATGATTCTAGACGGTTTTTCTTGTGTAGTCTAAGTTATGGGGGAAGGGGAGACTTCAAACCCCGGAGAGCTTACGCAGAAAGGTGGCCTCCTCAACTGCAGAGCCCTTTTTTTCTAGCCCTTTGGTACTTCTTCTCAGGATGCACGCTTTTCCTCAACAAATATATTCTTTCGTATATGCAGGCAGATCCGACGGTTTTAGGTATGTGCGAAATATTGTGTTGAAAAATTTGTTAACTTGTCTTACCTTGAATCAGTATTGCCTTAAAGTTGCATTTCGTGGTCCATACTACGAAATATTTGTTTCGCTAGTCATGTTTGTAGTACATGTCTTTTTTCCTTGACAATTTGCACCATTTATGAGATATGTGGCTAAATTTTAGTTTTTATGTGCAGGGACGTCGCAAATGCTGATGACAATGTTGTGCGGATGCATGCAGCTTTATTTTCCATGCGGTATGTACAAACCGCATCCGCGGAGTTCAAAACCACCCGGCTTTTACAAGCACATGGTTCTTGTCGGTTGCACTCGTTTTGCAACCGTCCTCCTCGGCCTTGTCTCGCTTGATTATGTGGCAGTAAGTTTCACTGAGACGATTAAAAGTTCTGCACCAATTTTCACCGTATTCATTTCGCGGTGTCTCCTCGGCGAAGAAACAGGCCTGTGGGTTAAACTATCGCTTGTACCTGTCATGGGAGGACTTGCTCTTTGCTCAATCAACGAAATATCATTTGACACCGTGGTTTCATTGCTGCAATGGCCACCAATTTTACTGAGTGGTAAATTATTATATTTTTTTTTATTCTAAGTATAAAATAAATTTATTTTTTTTACAGTCTTCAAAATGTTTATTCAAAATGCTTATATCAGGCGATAAGTTTAAATATACGTAAGTTAAAAGAATACTTATTAATTATTTTTACTAATTTTGTTCTCCAGGCCTGCAGAGCTTCAGTTTTACACAAGCTTAGCATCGATGCTTTTACAAGTTCCTGCATCACTTTTTTATATCGATTCAAAGTCGCTTCGTGATGTTACGGGTTCGCACATGATCGCGTTCGCACTTAACGGAGTTTTCTTCCATCTCCAGAGCATAACAGCGTATGTGCTCATGGACTACACAAGTCCGCTTACGCACAGTGTTGCCAACACAGCCAAACGAGCACTCTTGATTTGGGCGTCCGTCGTGATGTTTGGAAATGCTGTCACTGCCCTTTCCGCACTTGGAACGTCAATAGTCATCTTAGGCGTTCTTTTTTACAATAAAGCGAGGCAAATCGATGCTTTATCAATTAAACCAAAGAAACCTGTCGAGGTAAATTCATCACTATTTTTTTCTTCTTTTCACTAAAATGGGTGAAATTTGTAAATCACTAACTATGAATTATTTTTTATTTTATTTTTCAGGACGTTTTTGAGCCCTTGACAAGTGTAAGAAAATTTAACTTATAAGGTGGATAAAAACGCCTTTTTTAAACAAATAATTTCATCTCCCGCCAGTCGGCATTTGTGATATGTCATCTTCCTTCTCAATTATGATTTCGTCGATATTTATATAATTTGTAGATACCTGTGCTTAATTTATTTTAAAATAATTGTAAAATATAAGTTTTTTAAAAATATGTTATTGTAATTTCTTTTTACTTATAATTCCTTTTTCAAGTTTTTTGTGGGAAAAGACAAAAAATGAATTAACCTTCATGACGAAAATTTAATTTTAGATACAATTTTTTTTTCCATTTTCGCCTTCAATTTTAATTTCATTGTCTAGAAAGAATTGATTTTTATTGTTGGGTGAAAAACAAAAAAATCGCTAATTAGACTTTGTTTTATTGTTAACACTAAAAACTAGTTTAATTAGTCATAAAAAATTCATTTTATATATATTATTTACAATAAGTTCATCAAAACTTGTCTTTACATGTTAAAAGTTTTAAATATTTTAATTTTTTATTACATTCCAAAAGCTTTGAGCTTTTATGGAAGTTAGGAAGAAATTGGAAGTTCTGTTCAGAAATTTATTTCAGAACTTGCTATTTAGTCCTAGGGCAGATTCAAAACAAGGGCTGCCAACTTGATTTTTTGAGAAAAATGGGAGCAAGTCATTTGTTATTTTGTTTTTAGTGTTTGGGGTAGACGAGATGGTTGGGCGAGCGATGATGTCTGCTCGATTCGACGATGGCGTAGTGGTCACTATTTGTCGAGACCGATCGAGCCGAATTGAGTGTTGACCCACCGAGACGTATCCACGTTTTCCGTTCAAAGAATATCTAAAATACAATCAATTTTACAATGAGGGAAGAGTGAAAAAAACGTACCTTGAGCCGTACTGCGTCCCATGCCAGCTTCTGTAGGGATCGTAATCTTCGATTACACTTGGTTCTTTTTCAACAACTTGTGTCCGCGAGCATGACAAGTCATGGCCGAGCAGAGGAACACGTTCACAATGAGCATGAGCAAGAAAAGAAGCCCAAGAGCGATTGCAAGATAAAGAAGCCATGATGGCCCCCAAAAGGACGCTTCAACGACTTCCGCCAATGCTGCAAAATCAATACAAACTTAAGGTAAGGAGCGTTTTAAAATACATGATAATTTGCTTTGCAAACTTCATATTAAACAAACTAATAAGTAGATTTTGAAGAAAAGAAATCAACTTAAAAAAGAAGCATGTGCATCCATAGAAATTTACATAATATGAATGAAGTTTTAATTTTTATCCCATTTCTACGAACGCTTCTAGCTGTAGTACACTTCAAGTATTTTAAGCTTAATGCTTTCTTCTAACAGTAAAACGTAATTTTATTTAATTATTTACTTTACCTATCAAATACTACTTATCAATACTGCTACTTTATGTGTATGTACATATTTACGTTTATCTACGAGTTAAGGTATTTGTAGTATTTTATTTTCTTCACTTACAAGACATTAGCCATTTTTTTTAAGTAAGCGGATAATACGACATCGCTACTTGTTTACATAATATAAATTTAAAAAAGTTAAAATGGTAGATGGAGGATTCGAAATCTTAAAGATTCTTCGATCTACTTAGCAAACAATGGGCGAACCTAACCTTTTCTAAACCAGTTCTCTTTGAACCAAGGATAACGAGTTCTATAATTTTTAATAAAAGTCTCCAGTCCAACGACTCCTTGCAAAAAGGTCGACCCATAGAGCGAGAATAATTAGATGGAGCATTGATAAAATTGCTTTATTAATGACTTCTTGGGACAATGGTTCAATCATCTTTGGATGTGTTCCCAAAATTCTTCAAGAGCGTCATAAAAGTATTGCCAACCAAACGTTGAATTCTTAAGCTATTTAGAACAAGTTTAGTGACAGAGATCACTGAAAATAATTGAAACTGCATTTTTTCCGATGACTAGAATGTTTTTGAACGTGACCTCCAACTTTTTCGCACGATAACCCTGATATTTCACTTTTTAAAATGGATGATCCACCTTTGTTTGTGTTAATTAATCCCCCGGGTTTACCCACGCTCCGATTACTGATTTTCGCTCTTTCTTCTTGGCAATGAAAGTTAGATTTTCGTCCTTCATAAAAGTCATCCCAAAACTAGCGCGTGGGACTCAAAAATTAAAAGGCACTTCATTAAAAATATGGTTGAAGTGGATTTTATGGGAGTTTTCTTTAATAATTTATTAAAAACGCATGCTTGAATTTCGGAAAAAGCCTTCAGTTAAGTTGAATGATACATGATTTAACGAAGTCCCAGTGTTTTGATTCGATTTTCCGGAGGAAGCTTTCAGAAACTTCCTGTTTCCGTCAGTTTTTCCTAATGCATTTACAAAAATAAAAAGTATTCAATGACGGCTTATATGCATGATGAAATAGGATCAAAAAATGTTTTAACAATATTTAGGTGATGGGTTTCTAAAAGTTTCAACGGTGGATGTTGAAATTTTATACAATAAGAATTTTAGACTGTTGAATTTCTATTACTAAAGTTCAGTTACTCTATAAAATGCAGCTGCACTAAAAATTATGAACGCTAAAATCCAGAGGATATCAAAATTTTTGTTAAGATCAATTTGAAAGATATCAAAAGCAAATCGTTTATTCGTATTTTTATTATTCAGGAGGCAATAACTTCTAAAATTTATTAAGGAAGCGAACCTTAAACTATCAAATGTTTTAGATGCAGTAAAATGTAAATTAATAGTAAAAAATATAACATAAATATTTTAGAGTAGGTGCACAGGTTATAAAAATTTTTCAACTGGAAATTGAGGTGTCGAAACCCGTGGAGAATTTTTAAGATAATCAATCACGTAGATGCTTCGGGTTTCGTAATATTTAATTATCTTTCTCCTCAAAATATGAGCTCCAGAGAATTGAGATTCTTTCGCGATATTCTTTCGGGTTTTAATTGTTGAATTTAGTTTTTCTCATTTAATGACGTCACTTAAACCGAAGGAGGTAATCTCTGTAGTTCGCGGTAAAAAACACTGATAGTCTTAACAGTTCACGTGTTCATTCGTAGTCATGTCCTCTTTCAATTTTTGTGCTCTCAAATAAAACTTTGTAAATTTTCATACTAATAAAGTTCGTGTTAAACTTTATTTTCGTTTATTTATTCAAAAGGTTATGGGCCCAGATCGTTTTATCTGTGCTTTTCGCGAGTGAAAGTTTACAGTCGTTTTTCTGACCGGTCAAGTGCGCGCGTGCATTTCGTCAGATTTTTCCATCATTCAAAATGGAATACGCAAAGGGGATTAAACCATTAAAAGGAGCTGAAGACTGGCCGATATGGAAGGACAAAATTATGGATATTATGGAGTACTTCAATGCGATCGAAATCATAGAAGGTAAATCCGTAAAACCAGTCCTTTCAAATAGTCCCACAAAGGCTGAACGAGAAAGTCTTGAAGCTTGGAATAAATCTTCAGCCCAAGCTAAGATAGTCCTCTCGCAATGTGTCAGCGATGAGTTACATTTACGCATCTCAGGTCGTCTTTCCGCGAGGGAAACCTGGGAGGTGTTGACCAAAGAGTTCGATGACAAAGCTGAGGACCAGCTTTTTCGACAATGTCTCGAATTTTTCAACTTCGAATGGACTGACCAAGAAGATGTTACATCGATTCTTGCGCGTATTAAGAACCAGCACCGCGATTTTTCTGCTGGACTAAGAAATCGCAAAATCCAAAGCGTATCAGATCTTTTGGAACTTCTTTTTGTATCTAAAGTGCTCCACATAATGCCTAAAAGACTTGAATCGTTCAATCGAGCTACTTGCTATTAAAAGCCAATGAAAACAAAACATTGGAAGATATTTCTGCAGCATTGATTACCCACGAAAGAAATATCCCTCCAACCCAAACATCTAAGGCGTCGGGTGAGATTTTGGAGGCTCGCGCTAATAAAAGCAAGAAATCAACCAAGTCTACTCCATGGAATCGTTCAAAATCAAGAAAACCTCCGAATGAAGATAACAAATCTTCCGAAGTTGTTTGCAAATATTGCAACGTTAAAGGCCATTGGCTAAAAATATGCGATAAATGGAAGGCCGACGGTCAACCGCCGTATCCTGCTCGAGCCAAAAGTGAAACGTCTCAAACCGTCAACAAAACTGAAGCGAAGTCTGCGCTCTTCATCAGCGACATCGATATCGACGCCTTGGCACTCTCTACGAACGACGAATGGTGGATAGACAACGGGGCAACGAAACATATCACGAACAATTTCAATTGGTTCACAAGTTATCAGCCATTCTCGGCAAATTGTATGGTCACCGCGGCGGACAACAAAAAGCTGAGAGCACTCGGAAGCGGAATCATCGAAGTAACCAATTTTTCTAACGGTCAATTAAAAACTTCGACTCTTAACGATGTTTGGTATGTTCCAAAAGTTTCTCGAAACCTTTTCTCGGTACTGGCAGCACACGATCGAAATCCTACCAGTAAATTCGAATCGGATCAACGCGAATGCAGATTCTACATCGATGGGAAAGTCATTTTCACCGGAATCAGAGAGCAGCATGGCACGCTGTATCGAGCTTCATTTCATCCGGTTCAACCTGAAGGACCCTGTATTAATTTAGTTGAAGGTTCGGACACCTTGCAACTCTACCACGAGCGATGGGGTCACCTTGATAAGCAATACGTTCGAAAGAAATTGCAGTCTGACCTCGGTATCTCGGTAAAGCCTAATAAAGAAATTTGTGCCCCCTGTCAATTTGGAAAGGCGCATCGACAGCCATTTGGATCTCGGGTTCGTACAACCAAACCAGGTGAGCTGTTATCTGGAGACATCTGTGGTCCTTTCGACAACTCGTTTAACGGGCGTAAATATTTAATCGTCATCAAAGATCATTTTTCACATTATCGTTTTTGTTTCGTCGCGCGAGAAAAATCAGCAGTGAAAGAGGCTATACGAGAAGTCTTGACTAAGGCTCGAGCTGTTGGTCATCAAGTAAAGGAATTCCTCAGCGACAACGGAGGGGAATTTGACAACGAAGAAGTCCGAACTATACTTCGCGAATTCGGAGTTACCCAACGACTAACGGCGCCATATACTCCTCAGCAAAACGGCGCAGTGGAGCGTGAAAATCGAACCATCGTCGAAATGGCTAGAACTTTCAAATATTCGAATTCGGAAATCGAATTTCCTGCAGCTATCTGGGCGGAACTCGTGATTACTGCAGGCTACATCTTAAATCGTTTGGGAAAATCGTCCGTTGAGAACAAGAGTCCTCATGAAGTCTGGTTTGGTCAAAAACCCCGTATTAAGCACTTGCGAATCGTCAGCTCTAAGTGCTACGTCCACGTTCCCGCACAGAAGAGAAGAAAAATGGATTCGAAAGCTGTAGTCGGATATCTCGTCGGATATGATGGCGACGAGCGGTACAGAATTTACGTACCCGAAAAACAGGATATCGTATTATCCAGAGACGTCATTTTTCACGAAAAATTAGCTGACTGTGATGAGCGCGTATCCCTACCCTTATCAGATATAAATAAGGACACAGTCAGTCCAAGGGAAAATGAATCCGATCCAGAAGAGACAGAAGAGACTTCTGAACAACCCGAAAAGATCATTCTGCAAGAATCATCTTCATCGTCAGAAAGTGAAGAAGAGGGTGATGATACTCCTAGCGTCCGAAGGAGCTCACGGACACGTCGCGCACCTTCTTACCTAAACGACTACATCGCTATCGCGGAGGCGTTCGTCTTAGAAGATGATCCAAAATCGTTCTCCGAAGCGATGGGACGCGCGGACAAAAATGAATGGAAGAAAGCAATGAAAGCGGAAATAGATTCAATGCATAGAAACAATGCATGGGATATTGTCGAGCTTCCTCCCGGAAAATTCGCAATTAATAACAAATGGGTATTTCGTTTGAAGCGGCACCCAGACGGCACCGTCGATAAATATCGAGCTAGAATGGTGATTCAAGGGTGTGCTCAAAGACCCGGCATCGATTATGAAGACACTTTCAGTCCTGTCACGCGGTTAGACACAATAAGGACAATGCTAGCGGTAGCTGCCGTAGAAGAAATGGAGGTGATGCAATTCGATGTGTCCACTGCTTTTCTTTATGGTGAAGTAAAAGAAGAAATTTACATGAAACAACCGATTGGCTATTCAGATGGCACCAATCGTGTCTGTCGATTGAAACGGAGCTTGTACGGATTAAAGCAAGCTTCACGCTGTTGGAATCAACGATTTGACGTCTTCATGATTGATCGAAATTTCAAGCAAAGCGACGAGGATCCATGCGTTTACATCCGTCAGAAGCATTCATGCAAACTTATCGTCGCACTATACGTGGATGATGGTTTGGTCATTTCCACATCGAAAAAGGAAATGAAAGTATTCATTCAAGAGCTTAGTTCACAGTTCAAAATCGTCGCTAAAGAACTGTCTTATTTTCTCGGACTTGAAATTACCAAAATCGATGGTGATATTGCTATCTGCCAAACCGCGTTCATAGAGAAAATTTTGAAACGATTCAATATGTCCGAGTGTAATCCAGTGAAGACACCCATCGACAAAATAGGGAGTCCAGTCTCAGGGAAAGCCTCTGAAAATTTTCCCTATCGCTCAGCAATCGGCGCGCTCTTATATTTAGCCAGAGGTACTCGTTTGACATCTCGTTCGCCGTCAGCGTTCTATCACGTTCGTTGGAAAATCCCACAATGGAGGACTTGGGAAGAGTCAAAAAGGTTTTCCGATATCTCGCAGGTACTAAAAATCTGAAGCTGATATATCGCTGCAAGCCAGAAAATCGTCTACTTGGATGCTACAGTGACGCCGATTTCGCAGGTTGCCAATCTACCCTCAGATCGACGAGCGGTGTGGTAATCACCTTCGCAGACGCAGCCGTATCTTGGTTTAGCCAGCGACAGAGACTAGTGGCAGACTCAACTTGCGAAGCCGAACTGGTTGCTGCTAACGCTGCTTCAAAAGAAGCCATCTGGCTATCAAGAATTCTGAAGGAGCTCGTAGGACTAAAATCAGTTCCGGTTCTTCTAGTAGATAACCAAGCTGCAAAACGACTTGCGGAGAATCCGGAATTTCATTCGAGGTCCAAACACATCCTTCGCAGGCATTTCTTCATTCGAGATCGAATTAAAGCAGGGATGCTGGAGATTCAACACATTGAATCAGAACTGCAACTCGCGGACCTGTTCACGAAGCCCATGCCTTATAAAAGACTATTATTTTACGTCATAAATTAGGTCTTTTATCTGTATAATTTTTCGTATTTTCGTCATAAAATTTATAAAAGGGAAAGTGTGAATTTAGTTTTTCTCATTTAATGACGTCACTTAAACCGAAGGAGGTAATCTCTGTAGTTCGCGGTAAAAAAACACTGATAGTCTTTCGTTTATTTATTCAAAATTAATGACGTAATCACTTTCTAAAACTTATACACATACGAGTTTTCAAGCGCCATAGAGCACTTCGATTACGCCACAGGTTGCGTTATTTTAAGGGCGAGTTCATTTTTCGGAAACAAAAGAAAGTTAATTTAAAAAAATGGCTACAAGTGGCATTGTGTATAGATAGAAGGATGAAAATTCTTTTGAGATTTTCGATTAATAGATAATTTGAGAAAAAGAAAAAAATATTTTAATACTTTTCAAGGTTCGCTCATGCGTAGGACTTTTCCCGTTTGTGCTAACCGATACGAAACGTCCGCAAGGTCAACCTCATTGACAAAAAAAAAGAAGGTGAAAAAAGCTCAGATTTTCCGGACCACCCTAACGTTTAATTTAAAATAAAAAAACAAAATTACCTGCGACGTCTCCAGGTTGGAGGACGAAAACGCTTGAGGAGGCGATGACCGCCCCGTCATAATTATAGGGCCGAAGAGGGGCATCATCGTCGCACTTGAGCTCAGGACAACCCCCTTTACAAACGCCGACGTCGCATTGGAAATGAATTTGATTTCCGTCCGGAAACTGGAACATGCTGAAAATAGTCGAGTCGGCATGCCCTTCGGATTCATCGTAGCTGAAAGATGTCATTACCTGTTTGTTCACCGGACATCTAGAAGGAGGGAAAAAAATCCATTAAAAACTCGTCAAAGTGTGAGAAAGTCGCGCTTTTCACTTTTCATGTCACCGGGCGTGAGTTCAACGTTCTTCGAATCGAGAGAAGCGTTAATAAAAAAATGAAAATTTTAAAGAAAGGGGATTTGTTAATCAACTAAAAACCGCAAAAATTTAAAGCTATCTATTTTATTTGACTTTTCACTAAAATAGGAATTTTGAATCCTTTTTTTTTCTATAACATTGCGTTTTATTTCTGGACACAAATCTCAAACAAGTCATTCGCGTGAATTAGACCTAAACCACGGGCGCCCATCTCGTGGTATTATTGAGCTGGAGGTCCAAGGAACCAAAATATCTTATACAATTTTTGGCAAACGCTGATCAAACCAAAATTTTGGCTAAACCCCCTATTTTATCTTTATCAGTAACTAAAAACCACCCACGATTGACGTCCATGAACCGAAATAAATTCAAAAATTATGCATCTCTTAAGTTGCATATTGTAATACCAGCATAAACATCGACTTACCCTCTTTCGTCAATAAGCTGGACGCTGTTGTTCCTCTTGTTAAAGGCAAAACAAGATTTAACTCGTATTCCGTAAGTACCTGGAAAAACAAAACAACGGAAATCCATTAAAGAGAAAATCGCTGAAACTTCATATCATGTTTTCCCCAATGAGAAACGGAGCAAGAAGCTCGTTTTTTGTGAAGAAAAAAGCGATTCAAGTTTAATTTTCTATTGAAACATCTCCGTGTTGAAAATCTTGGTGGTATTTTTTTTACATTAAAAAAAGCGGGTCAAGACTACGGATCAGCGTTCTTGAATTTCCCAATCGCTCGCCACCTGTTGCTCCTCTAGACCATCTACGAGAACCTCAGGAATGTCACGTACTTCTTTGATTTTCTAATCGTTTCAAAACACGACGAAAACAAACAAAACTAACGCGTGAAAGTCTGGGAACAAAAATCGTTTTTACACTGTGAAAGAACTTCATAAGTCACGAATATTACGCTTCAATCGGCGGATATCGAAGCAAAAAAACGAAACCGTGAAATTTCGAACCAAAAATTAATGGTACCTACATACCAACCCATAATTAAAACAAAGAAAAATAGGCCACCTACGAACGCGGCCGGTACAACACATTTTGTCTATTACCTACGGGTTCGAAGATATAAGAAGTTTTTAAAATGAAACACCTTCCATAATCCATCACCGTTTTTGACGGTGAAAGAAAAAAAAATTATGACCGTCTTAGAAAATTTAAAATGTATCTTACCATCAGGCTTCGAAATCTCAGCTCTCATGACGTAAGGATGGCTGTAAAAAACTTCTTGAAGTCTTCGCTTTTTGTCTTTGTCTAATATTTTAAGTGAAACCAGCGACGTTTCATTTCTGGAACAAAAAAATGACAAAATAAAACAAAAGAAGTGAGACGGGCGAATTTTCATGATTGGACGAATATGTCTCATCTCAGCCTTGAGTGTTTTTTTACGAAGTTCGTGCGTCCTTAAGTGACACGGACGTCCTTCGACCCCGAATTATAATTTTCCTATGTTCGACCGTGCAGAATATAAAAAAAATAATAACAACAATACCTGGCGTTTTTGAAGCCGGCCTTTCCGCAGGTTATGACGTAAAATTTGTCATCGGCAAGCTCGAGGGTTTTGTGAATCCTCACAGCAATGGGAAGGGACCTTTCTTCAGTTTTCTGTAGTAGAAAAAAAAATGTGATTATTAAAGTCGAAAAGAAAGCGTATCGCGCATTGCGAATGTTTGGGTGGCACAATTTTCTTAGAAAATGCGTTTCGGACGAATGAAAATGCAATTCTTAAAAAGAAAAACCTAATAAAACGTAATGAAAATAATAGTGAGCATAAATACATCGAATTTAAGACCTTCGAAATTTTTTTGGTTTGGTTTATTTTTTTGGTCACAAAATGCCTCGTGTAAAATTTGGTTAAAAATTATAAATGTTCCATTATTGTAGATTGAGTTTAAAGAATAAAAGTGAGAGTGGGGAAGTAGGAAGTAAACATGGAAATGTAATCCAGAATGTTGAAGTGGCGGGGGGGGGGGGGGGAGTTCTTAGGGCATAACGGGCTTCTAGTGAAAGTAACCAACGGTCAAAGAATCTGATATGATTCGAAAAATTCTATTCAATCTCAATGGTACTAAACAATCAAATAACAACTTCTAATTCAAAGATTGTTTACGTGGCGTTGTAAATGACGTTTATTTAAGCCTTTTTCTTTATGAAAATGAAGTTGACGAAGAATGATGTTGGTAATACAAATTATTCTTTGTCATTTTTTTTTTCTAAGAATCGTTTTACAGCAAAACAGTTTCATTAAGATGCTTCTTCTGTTTATGAAGTAAGACTTAATTTACCTATTGAGTTTACTTTTTTACTTTGCTCAAAGGACTTTTAACTTTCGTTTGAGGAAATTATGGTCATTCGTCCAAACAAGGTGCTGACTATCGCCCCTTTTTTTCCATAGATTCTAGAATCTATGATCTAGAGAAGCTTAGAAGCCGCAATTACGGATTTCACACAAAAAACTCGATATGTGAACCTATTTATTTATGTGTGCCTGGAAGGTCTTTAGGATGTTGCTCTCAAAATCGTTGCTTGATTTAAAAAAATAGTTACTCACGTTTGAGACTAGAACTCCACAGTAGTCTGAGGATTGACTTGAAGCGAATAAGTTGACAACGAGTGTGACGTAGCTTGAGCCGTTCCCGTACGTCAGGCACGACGGCGTCCTATAATCTTTGGCATGGACCGCTCCTGCAAATACGAAAAGAACAAATAACAATAATAACTGATAAGTAATAACAGCGCTTTGAGGATCATTAAAAACTCTGGCCTTGAAAGGAACCGAGTGGCATTTTAAAATAATATAGGAAATGACCGAGGAGTGGCTTTAACGTCACGCACGCCTATACAATACCGACAGAATTTTTCGTATTTTTAATGGTTCAATCATTTATAATATCATAGTCGTCCACGGCGGTTAGGAATAGCAAAAAAATGACCTTCCACCCAATTAGTGGGATATTCGGCCACTAATGTACCTTCGATGCGACTAGCAGACTAATGGCGACTTTTGAAAATAACAATTCGTCTTACAGCAAAACTATTTTGCCATTGTATTGCTTTTACCTTCACAGTTTTGCTACTTAACTCTTTTCAGGCCTTCTCTTTAGTGAAAGTTAGTAAAGAATTTTTTATTATTCAATACTTAATCATATGGCCAGTAATAAGTTTCCGACGGTAGCGATGGACCTCAAAATACTGTTTCGCTTTTTTCAGATAGCCAGGAAACCCTATTTTTTTCTACATATATTATGCAGTGTATAATGGGATTTTTGTATTAGCCTTTTTTTTTTCTACTATAGAGTAGATACATTTTTGATAACATTTCAGCCTAATATGACCTTTATGTGCAAGTACCAAACTTTTTACCTAGAATTCAGATTTGGAGAGCCAATGGAACAAATTTTTTTATTCACTTGACATCCAGTTTTATTATTTAAAAACGCTTATATCACTGTTTTCTTACCTATAAGAGGAATTCGTGTGGATTTTTATGGTCATGTAGCCGGCCTTACATGTCGCAGTCACGGCCGGCGTGAATTCCTGGTCGACCAACGTTTGGCACAGAACCTGGGAAAAAAATATAAAATTAATACTTACATAAAAGAAAAATTGAAAAATATTTTTCTAGATCGTTATTGATTATTGGATATGAAAATCTTTACGCAATAGAGGAAAACCAAAATGAGAAGGAAAACTTCAAAATAAATTTTATTTGTACCTTTCCGACCGCTTTTGAGTATGTAATTTGCATTATTATGTAACAAAGGATGTAATACGTTTATTTCCTGTTTAGCCCAGACATACAAAATGTTTTCGTATTTTGCGCGTAGTTTTCTTTTCATAGAGAGCAGAAAATTTCTAAAATCCTCCAAATCCTGGATTAAATGGACATAAAAAATACCTGCATCAGGCGAAAGGGGGCCGGATTTTCAATGTGTGAAATACAAACAATCAGAACAGAAACAAGGTTTTCCGGTTTTTCTTCCTTTCTCTTCAATTAATTTATTTATATCCTGATCCCGGCGATTTCGTTTTGAAAAAAACAAGATTATATTAAAATTGTGTTAAGCTGTGGCGCCAGTGAAACGCCTGAAGGTGTTTTGGGTCAAAATCGTTAAAAACTTGGTTGAGAAGTCAAAATTTCTAAACCCTTTCAAGGTTTGTTTAATTATTCTTTTACTACCTATAAATTTTTTATTTCAACAAAAATGTTGATGATCGCAAGGTTCTGTAAGTCTTAAGATTTTATGGGCATCTTTTTACATCTTGGAAAAAGCGATTTGGAAGGAAAACATTTTTTTATCGATTTTTTAAAAGGGGAGATTTCAAAGATTTAAAACTTTTAGCTTCCGTCAATCCTCTGGTGAAAATTTTCCCAGGGTCGGTCTTTGAAATGAAGGACGAAAACGAAAAATCAATTTCAGTGTGAAGATTTTCGATCGAGAATCTTGTAGAGAAAACGGGTCTCCCTCCCCCTCTAATGGAATTTAGAGTTGACAATGGAAAACCGGCTTTGGATGGTACTCGAAGTTTTCAAAAGGTCCTTTTCAAACAAGGTTATTGTACCCATCGGCTTTATTCTCACAATTTTACTCCAAGTCATCAAATCGTCTCCATTTTTTTCCTTTTTTCGTCGAAAATGATTCTCGCTTCGAGTTCCAGGAAAAAAAAGTGAACAAGACCTCCTCCACCGGTTTCAAACATTCAAATACCCCCAAGTTCTAATAAAAATGACTCATTTTTGAAGGGGGAAGAGAAAAAAAACTGGTAGAAATAAGTCAAAAGTTTCGTACCGTATTTATAGAGGATTCTGGCAGTTTTCACACAGCCCCATTTTCACAGAATTTTCGGAAGTTTTTGTTTTTTTTAACATCGAAACACAACTTTTCGGTTTTTAGATTTTATATACTAAAACCCCATTTTTAATGATTTTTCCTCGTTTTTTGACAAAGAGGTTTTTCTCGAGTTTTTGTTTTTGGCAGATATGCCAAAACTATGCGGTTTACCAATAATTTTAATAAATGACCAAAGAAGTTTAATAATTTAAGAAGAAGATTAATCGGAAGGCCACGTGTGAGATACAATAGCTTTGTTCCAACCGCAGTTTGAAACTGGTTTGAAACTCCTGGAGCATGCGTAGAAGGATTTGGACGTCAACTTTGACGTCGTTCAAATGTTCGTCCGTCAAATCGGAAGTCTTCTGACGTCAAACTTGACGTACAAATCCTTCTACGCATGCTCCAGGAGTTTCAAACTGCGGTTGGAACAAAGCTAAAATCTGCTCCATAACTGTATTAAGTTAACGTTTACGAAGAGAAAAAAAAAATACATAGTAATTAAAGTTTATAAAATTTTTTGAATTGTTAAAAGCTTTTAAACCGAGTTAACTGGCACAAAATGATAATTCCAACAGATAATACTAAAAAATTAGCATAATTAGTGATTGCTGATTAAGAAAGGTTTTCAATTGCATATGATTAAAACTTGTGACCGACTTTTTTTTCTGTAATCTACACTTTTGTTTTCGTCCCAGCCTGTAAATGTGGGCGTTTTGAGTCCTTTCAACCCACAGAAAGAAGGTAGTCTCATTTCCATATAGGGTGAGCGTATCGATAAAAAAAAGCCACTCACACACACACAAGAAATTTCCTTGTGGGCTTATTATGCAAGACACAAGAACTACGTCATAATATCGCAGGAGGTGATTTAACTATTCAGATGGTATAGAAAAAATGGAAATTTTTTCTTATCAAATACAGTAGACTCCCTCTTAACCGAGGGACCAGAGCCTGGCCGGTTGGGGGAATCCGATGTGCAGGCATTTTCGTGAGAGAAACCAAGTATTTTTACGTGTATGTATGTACTACATACATATATCATATACATATGTACAGAAAGGTGTATATTAATAAGATCCGTACAGTTGAAAAAAGTAAAAAAAGTAAGTAGAAAAAAAACGAATGGTGAATGATTCACAGAGCAAAGAGAGAGATGATTATTTTCGTCTCATTTCTTCCGGGAAGGATGTGAAGCACCGATATTCGCAAAACAAGGTACGAGAGAGTTGTTCCTTCCCCCAAAAAAAAAAGAAAAGTGGTGGCCGGTTAATACGACGGCCGGTTAATGCGGGACCGGTTAAGAGGGAGTCTACTGTAAATGAATGAGGGTCGGGGGGGGGGGGGGGGGGGGTAGGTAAAAATTTTAGTGGTTACTTTAGATAAGTCTAGAACTTCTGTACGGTATTCCAGAGCGACTGAGCTCGCGGACTCCAGAGGTCTGCGATTAGAGCTTAACTCCGAGGGGAAAAATGAAGAACATGTCAATTATTTCTTAGAGTTCTCGTAATCCATGACTTATTGGGCCAAATAAGTTTTAAGGATTTTTTTCTGGGAGATAGCAGCAGACGTTATCTCCGTAGTGTCTCTTTTTCTACCAGGGCATTTAAAACTGAAAGTAAATTTTCGAGGAAATGAGATTTAAGATTTTTGTTACTGGCATTTGAATACCCTACTATATTTGTAATTATGTATTACCATCACCTCATATCATTTTTTTTCTCTCTTTTTCAGTGGGATTTTCACGTCCCTTTTTCTGCGAGATTTTTTAGGCACTCCAACTTTCTTCGGTATGCACTTCTGGAAATAGGTCCTTACAGACCTTGTTGAGAGAAAATCATAAAACGATCTTTATCGATTACGAGTTCGTCTGTGGTGCCGGCAGGCCGTGCATCACTACATTTTTCCAGAACCCCTCAAGGCGTTTTTCGTTTTCGGCTTTTCGATTTGACCCCGAAAAATTTACATTATCTTCCTTTCGTAATTTTCTTGATTATGAGTATGACCTTAAGATGGCATCAGTTTATGGTTTGCATAGGCTTCACGGTATTCCATAAGTGTGCATTTTCTTGGAGATACACAGTGGCATTTTTTATTACATATCTTTTTTTTCAGCAACAAAAAAACGAATGATTCAGATTTAGTAGATAATTTATGTACTTACAATGTTAGCGACCACAATGAGAAGTGAAGATTTCAATATGCGTTCCATGTCGAAACCCATCGCACAAAAACTGAAAGACACTCACGAGTAGAAAAAAAAAAGAAAGAAAAACAAAAACTACGCTTTAAACATTTTGAGGGCGTAGTTATTTTTGAGGCGTTCGGGCCTTCGAACGGAATCCGGACAACTGGCGAACCTGGAAAATGGAAGGACGTTCGGGATGAAGAGAGCGGGAGAGGAGAGAGAAAAAAGGTGTGCGTAGGAGGGGATGGACCTTCAGCGTTTGGTGCCCTCACCGCTAAGATTTCCTGTTCTAACCTGAGTATGTGACTCCCTATGACTATCATATGGTATTCCAAGAATAGTCATTCATGACTATGAGTAATGATGCGTCTTCGCATTCAGAGGCTGACGACTCCTGCAACAGAATAACTTACGTAGACTTAGTGACGCTTTTTCGAATATCAACGAGATGCCACTTCTAGCTTTTGGTGCGGTCTGTTAAAGCTTACGTTATTTAATTATATATCTTAGAACTTTATAGCCATACCCTCTCGCTCGAAGGTTTTCATAAAGGGTCTTTGAGACCCTAAATAAACTTTTAAACTCCCCGGGCTCAATCCGGTCAATACTCAATAGTACAATGGGTTGGCTAACACACACAAGTTGATTTGGCAGAACTGCATTTGCAGTACATAGACGAACTTATGTTTTGTCGATGCAGTACATACCTACTAACTTCTACGTATTTTATTTATCCAAAATATGCATAAAAATGGAGCTTCACTATTAGTATTTTTTATTTGCTTATTTGTTGTACAATATATAATTTTATGGGACTTAAAACAAATTTAAAAAGAATTTTAAACAGTTTGTCCAACACAAAATCATATTATTTTGTTCACCATACTGCATACTGTTTTCTTGTTTAAGCTTTCCTTAATTTCAACCACGTATGAATAAATTCTTAAGAAGAAAAGTAAAGTAAAATGAGATTCGCTAAAAATGCGGAGGGGGAATAATGGGCCATCAGTTGTCGACGATTTAACGATTGATAGAGAACCACAGCTGAAACCTTTAATCACTATAACGTCTCTAACCTTTTTGACTTTTGTGTACTTTTAGTGCTAAGTATATTTTTGGTTTTAATTGGAAAAATGGAAAAAAAAAGCGTTTAAGAAGGGTTTTATGAAGAACTGTTAAAAAATGGCTAATCATTACGATATTCCTAAGTGGTGAGCTCATTTATATTAATAACGTCTTCAGAAAATTCGGTAAAAGCTAACTTAATTTGTTGTCTAGGGCTGGGGAAGCCGCCGGTTGGAACGCATTTGGATGTAATGAAAGACGACAAATTGGTTCAGGTAGCTTTTAGCCTTCTCAGTTATTGGTGCGAAAAGGGCTTACAAAAATACTGACTTTAAGATGGAAGGAACCAGTAACTTGACGTATTAACGATAGATGGGGATAGTTGTTCTAAATTACTTTATTTTTTGATGCATGGGGGGCATTCATTCTTTAGATTATGGATTTTGGTGTTATTTAAGCTTCAATTTGATTTTAGAAATTGATGTTGGATGAAAAGAAGTGTTATTTGTTCGGTCGTAACCCTCAAATGAACGATGTCTGTCTAGACCATGCTTCATGCTCCCGAGTCCACGCTGCGTTTGTTTACCATAGCCACCTTAATCGAGCATTTTTAGTTGATCTTGGAAGCAGTGAGTTGTTAGCATTAAAATTTTTTCGTTGTAATGAAAAGTTTTCAGCGCATGGGGACGTTTATTGGAAGTTTACGGCTTGAGGCGAACAAGCCAACGCAGCTTCCGCCAAATGCGGTTTTTTTTTGGAGCATCAACTTGAATACGTGATGCGAGAGAGCAGACGAGCACTCGAAATGTTATCGAGCAGCTCGAAAGAGGTGAAGCGACTCAAGGAGCTCCAATGCTTGGCCTGACTGAATCCACAGCTGAACTTGACGTAATGTCTTTTACCTTTTTTTAAAAATTTAATTTTTTTTTCTTATGTAGAACTTGACTGAATTTAATACCGCGCATAACCGTCGTATTTCAATGCTTGGGATCGGTGAGGAAACTGAGAAGTCGAATTCGACGATAAGTCGAACGAAAAAGAAAAGACGTTTGGTCACATTCAACGGGAAAACGACGTCATCAACCCTGAAGATGTTGACCCAACAGTTGGGAGGTTCAGAAATATGATCCATACAACTGTGGTTCCTGGAAAGCGGCAACGTGTCGATGGACTTGGCGTTTCATCAGTATCGCCAACTGATGATGCCAAACATGCTAAACACCAGAGCCTCGCTTCAGTCAATTTGTATGGCGATTTGCCTCAAAAGAGGATCGAATCCGATCCTGAGCTCTGTACTCGCCTCACGGCTTGGCATCTCTCTCCCAGACCCTGCGCCGGAAATCGACCTCGTTCCGTCCGCCAAACGTGAGGAAATTCCAACTCCTGCTCAAAACCAAGGGCAGTCTCCTTCAAAAAGATCTACGCAAAAGAGGCCTGGCCGGGCAAAAAATTTCACTTCCTTCTCATTGTTTAATCTTAGTTTTTAATTTGTAACTACAAAATTTAAATAGAGTATTTCTTTCTCTTTCCTATATCCAGAACTGAAGAAATTTTATACCTACCTTAAATTATTGTTTAAAAAACAGTCAGGCTCCATCAGAACCATACTTTAACCATCTCTCAAGAGTTCAATTAAAAGATAAAATCTAGTTTACCATATGAAACTTACATAAACTTTATTCTTTGTTTTTGTTAATTTTCTTTTGTAAATATTATGTGCTTGAAAATAAATAAATTTTCTTTTACTTAATAATTCAGAAGGCTGTGCCTCAAATTGTTTTGAAACACTTCAGTCTTCCCAACAACGTAAACCTTTTAAAATTTAATTGGCGAATCAAATTTTCTTCGTCATCTTGAAAACGATTCCATATTTTGAAAGTAATGAAGGTTTGGACGTTTTTGGATTTTTTCTCCTTTTTGTTGGACTTGTTCTCGGGGAAGAGAAATGCCTTCCAGATGGCTCAATGGTGAAAATTTAAATATTCTATCAATGGTTACTTCCTACCTAAAAAAGTGGCAATTGACCATTTCTCCCTGCTTTGCATAAACGGTAAAATGTTAACTCTTCTTCTTTTAAGTTCTGTAAATTCTGCGGAGAATTGCTTCGGAGACTTGCTACATGAATAGTGGCAAAGGAATTTGTAAAAGAAAATTGAAGTTAAAAAAATATATTTACAACAAAATATACAATTTCTTATGCTTCTCGGGCTTATAAATGCGTACAGAATGGGAATTGTCACGTTTCATTTCAGCGATATCGTCCTCAGTTTTTCAAAGTCGTCTATAAACAAATAATACAAATTATTTATAAAAAAACTTACCTGTGATTCTCACAGTCGAAGTTTTAACGTCAACAACGTATTGATCATTGAGTTTGTTTTCACCTAAAATTGATAAAAAACCATATAACTACAGCCTATGGTCTACCTGAAGTGCCAAATTAATACGAGGAATGGCGGCACCTAAGCCGTGAAGATTCACGAATCCTTCACTTTCAACAAGTTTCATACATTCAGAAATTTGACCCTAAAATAAATTGAGTAGTTATTTCCTGGTTTCTGCCACTATCTAGGACTTTACCTTAAAATTTGATTTGTTAGTTACGTAGACGTCTCTTTTCTTTTTACGTCTCTAGGCGGCTGGCGTTTTCTGAAAACATATTCAGATTCAGACTTATATCTGGGCCTTTTCCATTTGTCTCCTTCGCCTTTCGACATCGTTTAAAACAGTGCAAAACGCTAAATTCGCATGGGACGCATCTTCGCCTAGCTAACCGATATTAGATAAGAATTTTGATAAGTAAAGAAAGAAAAGGTCCTATCCTAACAGTTTGACCAACTTAATTCAAAGCCATTGATTTCGGCATTGTAACGAAACTTTAACCTTCCTACAACCCATCATTCCCATCGGACTTTTTTGAGATTATTTATAATCCATGCTTTTTTATAAACCTCTGTCTAAACAAAGAGCGATTCTAAAAAGGAAATCAGGTGTCCTTAAAGATGTCTGAAACTGGAGAAGCTGTGGATTTCAAAATTGAAGGTTTGTTTGTGTTTTATACCTGAAGCGGTGGATTTGAAAATTTTCCGTTTAGGTGAACGACTTAAAAAAGCTCTTGAAAGACCGCGGGCTTTCAATTGTCGGAATAAAGCGGAATTGGTCGAAAGGCTTCAGTCTTCAGAAGCCGCTGGTATTATTTATAGTTTTTTAAAAATGCGATTAAAATGTTGGTTTTTAGAGGCTTTGTTGGAAGGTAGCGAAGTCGGTGATCTTACGATGAAGCGTTAGAGGTAAAGCTAACACCAGCAGTGATGCCAATTTGTAATTTTTTTTTTCAGCGTGAGCTCGATGAAACTCCGTTGGAAGACCTACCGAAGAAAGACGACTCGCTCGAGCTTACTAGATGATTCTGTTGTCCAGGTAGACAAAAAGAATGAGGAAACAAAAAAACCTGACACAAATGAGGCAGAAAAATCCAATGATGACAAAAACGTAAGTATAAAGAAAATCCCAAAGGGATAACTAGCAGTTACTTTAAAGAATAAAATTCTTTAAATTTATAGCAAGAGATCGCCTTAATGGTTTTTATTTTTTTAATTTATCAAAGTTAATTGAAAAACGTCGCTCTCTCGATGATGCCAGGAAAAAGCACGAGCAGAACGTTTTGGAAATACAACTACCAAAGTTTGTAATAAATTTAAGTTTTATTTGTTGCTAACAATTGTTTAGTCTGTTTTGACCAAAGGGCTGAAAGATTTGCTTCAAAGACGGTACCGACTGCAACAAAAGCCGATAGTACAACTTCAATAGTCACTACAAAAAATCAAGTACCAATTTTGCTTTTTTTACCGCAACTTTTGCTCATTTGAGACATTTTTTAGACTGCTGTCTCCTCTGATGCTATGAAAAGGCGAGCCGAACGTTTTGGACTTCTGAGCCCTGTCGAAGCTAAAGTACCAAAATTTTTTTTAGATTATGAATTTTAAATATTTTTTTCAGCGTCAACATTTGGAAAACTCCAGGCAAGAAAGATGAGGTTTTCGCAATCTAGTCGACAATAACGCTCCGAAAGTTACCACGAGCGAAAACAAGAAGCGACCACTGTCGCTAACAAAGACCCTCACTCGAAGAGCGAAAACTTCTCAGAGCGCAAAGATTTAAAATGGTCTCTTAAATCTCACTTTAAATTCAGGATTTATTTTTAATAATTGAGTCATTCTTTTGTTTTACAAACGCATTTTGTATAATTTAATAATAATAATCACTTTTCTTGATTTTTTAATCAAATATTATTTTTTCCTTAATTTTTCGGGTCAGTGTTGCCTTTTTTGTGTTGACTGTTGGCCAAATTGATTTAAACAAGAAGGTTACATTATGGTTAGTCAATAATCAGCTTTAAAAGATTAGGACTTGGGCTGTAAATAATTTGATTTTAATGCGGGTTGTCATACAAAAAGTCAAATCGGCTAACGCCAAAACAACAGGTTTGAGAAATCATAAGGCGAAAAAACTATAATCTAATTATTATAGAGGGACAAATAATTTCTTCAATTGGTCGAGGACTCTGTGTCCTCGTAGGAATCTCAAGATCGGACACTGCCAAAGACTTAGATTACATGTAAATTGGGATCAATATATCGACAAAACTGAACCAATTATTTTTAGTGTGAACAAAATTTAAATTTGAAACTTTTTGAGGAAGATGAAAAGCGTGGAAAAAATCAGTAAAAGATGTATCAGGCGAGATTTTATGCCTTAGCCAAATTACGCTTTACCACACTAAAAGGGAACAAAGTAGATTTCCATCGAGCGATGGCTCCCAGCGAATCTGCTGAATTTTACTCCAGAATTGTCTCCGAGCTCAAAAGCGATATTGTTCAGACTTAGTCAAAGGTTTAATTTTTAATATTGTGATCTTATTTTTATAGTATAAATCTTATAATCATTGAAAACGACCTGTGACATTCACTTGAATCTCCAGCAACGAGGACAACGAACAAAAACCGTACCAGACGTCGATTAAATTTATTTTAAGCTAATTATTGGTAACAAATAAAAATCACAGGTTGAAATAAATAAAATTGAATTATTTAAAGCGAAGTCAAATAGTCAAGAATGCTCTTAAAGTCTTTATCTAGCGTATCTTTAATAAAGTCGCATTTCGTACGACTGTAGCCAACTTCTTCAAAGTCGAGGTGACCTAAATAATGTTAGTCTTATTTTTACACGACAAACAATTTACCTTGTGAAGTTCGGGTTGCACTGTGGTTAGGAAGTCGAAAGCTCATTTTGACTTCGTCAGAATAAAATGAAGAGTCCAGTCATCCTCTATCTTCGATTTCACAGCAATCGAATTCAAGGTACGCAGCCTTGAGTAGAGTACACACCCGTATCTTATGTACGCTTTGTTTATTTTCTCAAGCGTTGAGTTTAAAAAACAACATTCCCTCAGTACCTACAAGATGATGCCCTTCATAATCCTCTGCAACACTTCGTCTATTTTTGTTCTTTTTCTAAAACGGCAATAAGTAACTAATACTAAAAATGTTACCGAAGCGACTGCAAGAAGTATTGCTTGCATCCAATTGGACATGGAACGACTGTCAGGGGTAGCCAGGTAAAGATAAACTATCGTTTTTTCGGTCAAATCTTAACTTAAACTACGGTCGACCTGAGGACAAATATCTGTCACAGAAGCTACATTCACTCAGTGGTAGACGCAATGTGCGGCAGTTTTTTGCTTGGCTTTACCCCAACTCGCATTTGACTAAAAAAAAAGCAAAATTAAGAAAAAAAATTCAATTGAACATCACAACCATCAATTTAGGAATAAAGGTTGGTGAATTGGAAAGGTATCATTTTGAGCAACTTGATTTCCACAAAATGCAGGCTCCCAATACCAGTGTTAGCGCCAAATGAAACATCAGGTGTTCTTTAGAGGAGGCGAACGGATCGCAGACTACCCAGGTTGAGTATATTAACATCGGCTCTGGTTTCCATGCGAGAAACAGCTGAAGCGAAATACTCTTCCGGCCCGATTTTGATGAAATCAAGCGGCTTTTCGATTCTTTCGCAGATGCGTAGTGGAGCCAAGAGCAGAAATCTTGACCGCGCGTAGTCAGAAGGAATTTACGTCCATCTTGAAGCGTGATATGCTCAGGACTAGGGCCGATGCAAACGTATTTCAAATCGCGATAATCAATTCTGTGCATGTTCACCGTCCGAACGGAACTTAGAGTCAAAAAGCACAATTCCTTCTCAGCCAAAAAACAAAGATACGACTTCCCATCAGTATCGATTAAATTATACATCTTATAAATATTGAGTTCAAAAACGATCAAGTCCCGGGATTGTGCAGTTTTCTGTGTGCGATCTAATTCAGAGCATCAAATTCAAACGGGTTCTGGCTTCATGGGCCAGGATATAGTTTCATCAAATAACTCTTTTTGGGTCTTTTTGCAATCACTTTTTTTCTCTTTTGTCTCAACTAAAAAAAAGTTAAAATAATTTTAAAAAAAATGATTGGTTCTTTACCATAAGTTTGGGGGTCTTCAGAACCTTCAGGAGCACCACGTTCCATGTCAAGGGCATCAGCTTTTTCACTGATCATTCCAGATTTCCACCAGGACATTGTTTCAACATCGCACGACCGTCGCTCCCCAAACTGTATTTTTTGGTCCGTCACCAACAACTGTTTCGTGAAAAGAGACGCGTTTTCTTCGCTTTACGTTTTCTGCCGGAATCGCTGAATCAGCGCCGAAAACACTCTCGCATGACGTTTCCATGTGAAGGCCGGAGTCACCCGGTGAACTTATCAGTGAAGAAATTGAAGAGGAAATGGATTAATTTCAAGTCTTAGTCCACGCAAGTAGTCGAATCCTTAAAATAAACTACTTTACCATATTCTATAGAAGACGCTTACTAGGGTTATCTCAAATTGAGCTAAAGATGTCAGCAACAAAAAAATTTAGTCGAACAAAAGTTGTCTCTCAACAAAGAACCCTCATCGTAGTTCCTCAGAATTTCTTTGTCCGAAACAAGCGAGTGCATGTACGAATCGAGCGATCGTTCAACAAGAGTATAAACCCAAGAGCCCACGGGTACGTTTTCGGAAACGTGCTTAAGTGCTCGTGCGATCGCTCCGTTCGCTGCTGTGTCAAGTCGCGTACAACGCCAAAACGAAAGTCTGGATTCCGAAGGCCATGCGAGAGAATCTCTGCGACCGATCACAACCAAACTTTGAACCCCGACCCCTTTTTCTTCACTCGAAACAACCTGTAAATTTTTTTGAATAATCTAAACAAATAATTTGTAAAGTGCAATACCTTCTATAAGACAAAAATAAAAACTGCAACTAAAAACAAAAAAAAAAAAATAAAAACAAAAGGTGCAACCACAGTAACTTTTTGAAATACCATTTCGATTCCATTTTTAAGGTTTTGCAGAAGACAGTCCGTTTCAATTAGATCACTTTCGAGCCTTTTCATAATTAAATCAACATTAAAAACACTTATATTTCAATAATTGTTTAAAAACATAGCGAAAGAGACATATCATGTCAGCTGTCAGCAAATAGAATTTACAGTGTTCTGTCAAATCGTAGGGAGGGAAATTAAAGCACCGTTGGCATACCTGTTTTTTCTTCCAAGGCATATTATTGAAAAGTGAAAACAAAAACTTTTTTAAATTTTGTTTAATGCGTTTCGTTATTTATTGTCAGTTTTAATCAATGTCACATTATGTTTCGCGTTACCAGACATGTTTGGTGGAAAACTCGGCGAAAAGGACACGAATTGCTCGGACGTCAATCAATGTCGTGTTTATATGACGAGATTTTTAAATCAACTTTTGCAAAAAACTAACTTAAAAGTACGTAATCCAAGAAACTGGACTCTTTTGCTCTTTATTTATTGTTATTACAGTTGACAGCTTGAGTCCTTAAAATGTGTTCCTTTTTCTCTCTAATGATATTCATGAATTATGTTTCAGAACTACCACTTAACTCAAGATGGGTTCGTAAATGTCCCAATCGAATCAGCATCGACTCTTCATCATTGTGGGACAATTCAGTCTTTCGCACGGAATGAACAAAAGTTTTCGTGGGAACAACTCGACTTGGCGTTAATGTCCATTTTCGCGGTCGGAACTGAGATTCCTAAAAAGAATAAGGAGGCTATGGATATGAGGAAAGGAGGATAAGGAGGAAAATGAGACAGAAGATATGAAATTTGTCAAAGAACTATCGTATAGTGAAGAGACAGTCATAATTACTGTAATCTGTTTCATGGTGTTCACCACCATGTGGCTCATTCTTCATAATGTTTCCATATTTAGAACTTTCTTATTACTCGCATCCATCATGTTTATAATCGGATTTGGTACCTGGTACACTGAGGTACAAAATGCTAAGATTGATGATGAAATCAATCTGGCCCGGATGAATGGGATACCTGAAGAATGCTTTACAGAGCCTTCATTGTGGAATCGAGCCAAAAATTTTTTCCGTAAGCTTTATTTTCTATTTATGCATATCGTAATCGCATAATTTTTAGTTGGAAGAACTAATCGATGCAAGGATTATCACTGGGCTCGAGTGAAGCCCATACATAAGATCGTTATTAGCGAAATATTTGCCAAAACTTTGTCCAACATGGTGATGGCTCCGATGCCTATAATTGGTGATGCTTTAGGGAGCATGACTTACAACTACTCAAGTAAAACAAGAAACATAAAAACTTGACAAAAACATTAATTTTTTTTCTCTAGAAAATCTTCCTTTGGCCTCAGGAATTCTGACATGGATCATTTTTCCACTTTTATCTCCAGTCGTGTTTATAATGTTCTTAATATTTTTAACCACCTTGGCGTTTGGTAGAAGTTTTACAGCTTCGTTGCCGTTTTTCTCTATACCTCACATCAACCTGAAATAAAAACGAAAAAAGCTTACGGATTGACTGAGTCAAACAATTCGCCAGCAAAGAAAGGGAAGTGCAGAATGAGGAGAATACGAGGTACTTAAAGTTTCTTACCATTTTTATTGTTGTTTAATTTTTATTTAATTTACCTAATTTTTTATTATTTATTTATTTTTGTAGACAGTATTTTTAAAAAACCACTATCGAAAAGTATCAGTGAATCCAACATTTTAAAAGGTATTAAAATGACAATAATTATAATTAAATAGGAAGGGAAGTAAGTGTAAAAAAGCCCCCCTGCGGGATTTGACCTTAGAGGATTCCAGGGTTAAGCCGGATCCACACTGAGCGAGGCAGCCAAGGCGAGGCAGAACGGCCTTGACTCGCCTCAGGCTGCGTGTGGGACAATAAGCATGTCCAATATTCCCTAGGTTAAGCCGGACCCACTCTTAGAGAGGCAGAACGGCCTTGACTTGCCTCAGGCCCTGTGTGGACAATAAAGCGTCCAATATTCCTAGGGTTAAGCCGGACCCACTAGAGGCAGAACGGCCTTGACTTGCCTCAGGCCTTTGTGGGACAATAAAAAATACGTGAACGCTCCCGTGGCGAGCTGAGGCAGCTATCCAGAAAAACAGGGCAATCGTGCCCTGAGGCAGTTTCAGTTCATATGTCGGACTCACCAGTGTCTGTGGCGAGTGCCGCATTTTTGCTGATTGTCAAAATTCATGGAAAAACGAAGCAAAAAAAAAGTTGCGCAAAGAAAGCTTTATAGAAATAGAATAAAAACTTGTGGTGAGCTATTTCTTCAATATTTAAGAAGAAAGCCACTTAAAATTTTTTTTTCAAGATAAAAAAGACTGCGGTGCGTGAGCCGAGCGAGGCATGCTCAAACCCGTCCACATTGAAACGAACGAATTTTGTCCTGAGCGCCAATTCCTTTGATGTACCGACTCTCCGATCGGCTCGGCTGTCGCATGCCTCGGACCTGGCCTCCTCGCCTCGGAAACACGTTCACACTGAAGCGAATGCCTTGCCTCGTTTGGCTGCCCTCGCTCAATGTAGTGCAGGCTTTAGAGTGCAGCAAGGCCGGAAACCCTGAGGTCGCAGCTTCCAACCCCGCTGGGGCCCAACTTTTTCTTTTCTCTTTCCCCCCTCTACAATTATTTTTACCTTCTGTGCCCACTTTTAATGAAAAATAAATAAATTGCTTTTATGACAGCCATATCAATTGGAAAAACATTTTTCCGTTTTGTATGCAATACCACTAATAATTTTTTCCTTTATTTTCAGACAAAAAGTATAAATCTTTTTTCCGGCAACGAAGTGAAATAACTCCGTCCCCTAAAAGTACGTTCATCTCCATAAATTGCATGATATGAACATGTTTAGCAAAATTAAGTTTTAGAATATATGAAATCCAAGGGTTAAACATTTCTCTTGTAATTTTTTTTAGATATTCCCTTATGTGAAACATCTACAAGTCAAACTGATTGTATCTCAGACACAGGTGAACTTAAGAAATGATGAAATGAAACTGAATAAATTAAAAAAATTGATAATTGATTTTTTAGACGGCCCCTAAGCTTGAGTGATACTTCAGGTTTGTATGGAATGTTTGTTCATTCTAATTTTTTAAAATTCTTTACTGTATAGATTGCTGCTGTTCGAAATATGCAACATCTAAGTTTAGAGGGCAACTTCCTGTCCGGTACAAACGATATTCAAGGGATAATAAACTGTGTTTCGTGAAGATAAATATTTTTGAAATTCTGTGTTTTTATTTGCTGGCCACTTTCTTCAATTTTAGAAATCAAATTGTTTATCTACTTCTTGTAAACTCAAATTCAAGGTTTATACTTAAAAACTAAGTTCTTTTACGCAAGACTTCCCAGAAGAAAATATTGTCTTTGGATTTAATGTAATTTTTAGGGTAATTGACCCTTCAAATTTAATGAGAAAACTACTTCCACTGCCTTTTAGATATAATCGAATGATGCTTCAGTTAAAGACTTAAAAAAAATCATTTAATCGATTAAATACAAAAAAAAAGCGTGAACACAAAGCATTCTAATCATAATTTAAGGAAAGGAAAATTTTAATAGTAGCCAGGGACGATCTAACAGTCTAAAAAGTTAGCCGCCATAAGAAGTTCGAGGGCGACTTGAGGAGCGATAGGGAATTCCGGAATCTCCGTCGAGCTGTTAGTGTAGCGGACTTTATATGTGAAATACATGCAAACTTTTTGAAGTACATGAGACCTAAAAAAAAGTTTAATGAAAAATGCCAAAATTGTGTCCCACTTACGGTATTTCCCTAAAGTGAATTTGATTGGTTTCATTTTCTGAAACTGTCCAGGCCGGACATCATCGCTTTAATTGTTCCGGAGGTTAAAGCGTGGTCACGTTTTACGATAAATTCATGACCATCGGATGATATGAGTTTGACGTACATTGCTTCGGGACCTTGACATCCTCCGTAAACTTTTTCATCCTCCTAAAATAAAAATAAGTAAGTCAGCTTCAATAGGTTGGTCACAGTGAACCAACAAATAATACATCCCTGGACCCTAAAACTCACCGAACTGAACTTGACGTTTTATTTTCTGTTTTTAAACTCTTTAAATGATTTTAATAGAAACAAAAATAAGTTAAAACTTAAAACAAAAATGTTACTTCAGACAAAGAATCTTCCTCATTCATATCGGAATTCTGCCAAAAGTTTGAAATAATAAAATGACTCCTGAATATTTCCTCACCTTTTTTTCTTCTAAATTTCTCCAGACATTTCTTCGAACACTAGAAACTTTAAAAATGACAAAAACAAACAAATAGAAAACTGAAAAGTGATTCCGACTTTTTAGTTTCTAGCCTTCCGGAATGAAACCTTGTCCTAAATCATATGGATTTTCCGTAAAAGTATCTGCTACTTAGGAACAGCCACTTTTAATTATTCATTCATAACTTTTTTTGATGAATAACATTATAAATAAATTTACAAAACCAAAATTCAATTTCGAGATGTCTCATTTTAGTTCTAAGATCAGCTTCAAAAGTACAATTTGAAAGTATGTATCAGCTCCGAAAACGCCGTTCACTTTTGTATTCTGAACAGCTGATCGTTGAAGTGATTTTGTTATCAAAACTTTTATTATTTAGATTCAGAATAATTTTTCTGGTCTTTTTAATTTTTTATAGTATGGAAATAATTGGGACCGTTAACAAAAGGTATTGAATATTAAAGAATGAAAAGTTAAACTTGAAATAATACAAACTTGTGTTATTTCTTATTATCAGAAGTAGATAGATAAATGCTGGGGCCTGTACACGTCAACCCTGTATAGGTCTATCGAGCGCCACCAGAAGTATAATTTGTTTTTTTTTATGTTTGCTTGTGGATAGGATGAAGAGGGAGCGGGATATCGGTTTGTTGGTCGAACAAGACGAATCTTTCTTCGGACAAAATCGAGAGCGAAATTGGCTACGAGACTCTCGTTGAAAATGGAATGTTGAACAACGGAAAATACCGGATTGAATACGACGACATACAGGTCTTTAGTTTACTCATTTACTTTTAACATGACAGGAATTGAATCTAACTTGACTCTTCCAAAAGACAGGCTATCAGCTTGTCTTGACATGATATAACACAGCATTATTCTACTTGTTAAAAATTAACGTTCTTAGTATTTTAAATGTTTGACTAGGTGAACAATGAGCCAAATACGACATCTAACACGTTTTACACAACAGCGG
>JACGAQ010002830.1:0-36417 GCA_014119065.1 Orius insidiosus | reverse complement strand
GACGACAAGTGTGGTTTTTTCGTGAGACAGAATGTGAGAAGGAAAGAGATAGAAACTCAAAATTTGCGGCACCTCTCACTCCTCTAAAAATGGTTCGATTTTAATTCTGTAAAGTGGAGCGTACTCGTTGTTTGAGTACAAATGTCGCAATTTTATCAAGAAAATTTTTTGAGCATCAGATTTTGAGATTTTGAGTTCAAAATTTTTGTTTTTTAGAAATTTAAAAAAGTCTTCTTATATAGAATCAGAAAAAAATACTGAATCCACCGCACTTGGAAAAATTAAATCGGATGAAAATTGCCTCCGAAACGGAAAAATACGATTTTCCCTTTGATGTTTCGCCGCTTCCTCGCACCCGCTTCTTGGTATCGACCCTGAGTCCACCAAGATTTTTTTTTTTATAGAAAGCGGGAATCTCGGAAGACTCATTATTTTCCAATCTCTATCCTACGAGTCCACTAAAATTTTTATTTTTATAAATTATTGAAAATTTATATTGTATGCTATAAATTTCTGCTAAAAGTGAAAAAGTATTATTCGGTGTGCCTACTTTCATTATTTTTTCTTGAATGTGTTCTAACTATATTTCATACATTTTGTATGAATTATAATTTATAGCAATCTGATAAACGTAATATAGAAATAGTTATGTACATTGAACTCACAAAAAGTGTGTGTAAATTTATTTCATTTGTTATGGTTTTTGACCTTGCCCTGTTTCTATGCGGAGGAGAAACAAAAACAAACATGATTGCGAGAGGATTATCTCCCACCCTTTCTTACCAACCCTACTTATTATTTACAAAAGTCATCAGTCGCCTATTTTTTTTTCGCCCTTGGTTTACTTGTTTTTTTTTCTCTAAAAATGAGGTGTTCAACGAAAGGTCAAAAAAAATTGTGTGTAAGTGCCAAAAAAGAAAGTTGGCAGAAAACGAAGGTGAGTCTAAATGAATTACTAATAGATTTAATTAATTAATTAATTATTATTTTTTAATACTATATTTTATATTGTTAATTATTATAAATATTTAAAGTTAGTTATTATTTATATAAATAAATATATGTAATTAATCAATGTGTAAAATTTGAAAGTGGAAAAAGTACGAACAACTTCAAAAGCACGAACTCTGAAAACCCGGTTTTTGCCGAAGAAATAGAAGAAAAAACGATACTAGTAATGATAATATACCAATGGTTGCGGTAAAAAAAATATATCCCAGCTCGAAAAAGAAAAAACGAACTATCAATGTAGGATTAATGAAATGGAGAACTCGGTAATTTATTTATTCATTTATTAACTTTTTTAAAATAAAGTAATACTTTTTTGTTCACTAGACCGAAAAACTTGGCGGACCATGAGTCTTCCGTAGTTCAGTCTCAAAATGTAACCGAAAACCTAGGAATCGCTATTCCCGGACAACAATAACATGTCCACATCTCAATATGACTTTTCCGAAGAGGAAGAAGAAGCAAATGAAGAAGAAGTTTCAATTGAAGAACCAGTACTTCGAAAAACTCTAATGTAATATAAATTGTAATTTTTAATTTATTTGTGCATTCAACAAACTAAAAAGGGATAAAATGTTACTTTTATTTTTTCAGGAGTGACAATAAAGTATCGATCGAAGGTAGATTTATAGTACGGACACTTTGTGTCAGCGATTCGAAGCTTAGAAAATCATCGAGGTAATTGCTCTAAGAGCGATAACGGATACTTCCAATTTGTGAAAAGCTCAAATAGAATGTTGGAGTGTACTCTTACATTCCAATGTCCCTACTGCAAAGAAAAAAAATCGTCTGTAGCGAACCTCCGGCAACGAATTTGACACCGAATTTGTCAATCGCTGACTGTGCAGTTTGGGGATTTATGTCGACTGGAGGCGGACACAATAAAATGGAAGAGGTTTTTTCGGTCATGGGGATACGATCAATCGACAAAAAAACATTTCGAAGTGTAGAAGAAAAATTAGGAAAGTGTTCCTAATGGATTTAAATTTTTTTTTTTTTTTTAATTTTTTGTTTGTTTCAGATATGGAAAAATAAACTTGCTCAGTTAATGAGAGAAGCTGGCGAAGAAGAAAAAAGGCTCGCAATCGAAAATGGAGACGTCAATTCCTCGTCCGGTATTCCCTATATTTCTGTTATCGTCGACGGTGGGTGGTCCACGAGGAGCTACGGACATAAATATACCGCAAAATCAGGTGTTGTCTGTGTCATTGGCCATCGAACGAGGAAACTGATTCATGTAGATGTAAGAAACAAGTATTGTTCTTACTGTGAGATTTCTTCATCAAAAGAAGAGACAAAAACTCATGTTTGCTATAAAAATTGGCAAGGGCCCTCCACAGCGATGGAAACTGACATGCTCGTAGCGGCCTTTCGCTCGAGTGAGGACCTACACGGACTGCAATACACAACAGTTATAGGCGATGGAGACTCTTCGGTCTACAAAAACATAAAAGAAAAAGTACCGTACGGCAGAAATGTAAAGAAAATCGAATGTGTTAATCACGTTTTGAAAAACTACACAAAATCATTGTTTGAGTCTCGAAAAAAAAAACGGCTCGAATTACAAAAGAATATTAACGAATGATAAAATAAAAACTTTGAAAATAATAGCAAGCCGTACAATAAAGCATCACAAATCTGTTGACGTTGTTGCTGACGTTGCAATTTTAAAAAAAGATTTGACCTTAGGCCCTAAACACGTTTTTGGGGACCACAGAGATTGCCCGCAATATTTCAATTGCAAAATCGATAAGGAATCAGCAGTTGGACCCATGACTGAAAGAGTTATAGCTTCAGCTATGGACTGCATTCTCCCTGTAGTGAGGAAGGCTGAAAAATTAGCGCCCAACGAAACCAGTAATGCTGCTGAAAATTATATGTCCTTGTAGCTAAATTCATTGGTAAGGTAAAACCGGCTTATGGACAGTGTGGTGTACTTTTTTTTTTTTTTTTTTTTTTTTAGGTGGTAAAGTAATTGATCGCTCGAACGAGGAAGTTATGAGTTTCGAACTCAAGGAGCCGGGTTAGACTTTCAGATGGGACCGGAATGGCACTACCCATGAAAGATTTTTTGGGCAAGAGTCCAAAAGCAATCATAAAAAAACTGCAGCTCGGAGAAAGCTACGGTTGGCGTCAACCAAAAGATGTCTTGCACAAAAAAGTACTAAGAGGTACAAAAAAAAGAGGAGAAGATCAACATTATGGACGTGCGTGCGAAAAAGTTGAAGACGATGAAATGAAGCTTGAGGATATGGAGGAGGAAGAGTTACAAAATAAAAAAAATGACCTTTTAAAATCCCTCGAAATTCTTTCGGAGGAGGAATTGGAGATTACAACTCGGGGACAAAATGAAAACCCCAAATGGGAGGAAGAAAGGAAAAATCGTCTCACAGCTTCTAAGTTTGGAGCCGTTGCCAAGAGAAAATCCCCAAAATGGGCTAATTTAGTGAAAACCATTTTGTATAGCCGGTTTTCCGAAAATGCTGCCACCCTATATGGTCACCGCACAGAAAGAGTTGCAATAAACCAATTTTGCGATCAAACGGGCAAGATAGTCGAAGACTGCGGCCTGTTCGTGAATAAAAATTATTCTTTCTTAGGAGCTTCTCTGATGGTCAAATAAAAAATGAAGATGCCCTCGTCGAAGTCAAATGCCCGTTCTCGGCGAGAACTCTGACTATTAGAGAGGGAAACCAAAAATAACTTTTTTGGACTCTAAACTAAAGTTAAAAAAAAATCATGACTTCTTCTATCAAATTCAGGGGCAGCTCAATATCAGTCGAAAAAAATTATGCTACTTTATTGTATATACAGAAAAAGAGATGATTTTCGAAAAAATTGAAAGAGACGTATCATTTTGGGAGGAGAAAATGAAATATAAATTGACTTATTTTTCCACTACTGCATGTTACCGGAAATTGTTAATCCGAGGGTTTGGCGGAAAATTAAAATTCGAGAGCCAATCGAAACTTTCGAAGAAGCAATTACTAAATTGAAATTAATGTACAGTACTATATAATCATTTTATTTACAATTTTTTTATTTTCCTTCCTATGAAGATAGGGTGTGAGCACTTTTTCTAAAGTCTTATATTCTTGATCGAAAAACTTGGCAAATAATGAGTCTTCCGAGATTCCCGCTTTCTATAAAAAAAAATCTTGGTGGACTCAGAGGGTCGAGACCAAGAAGCGGGTGCGAGGAAGCGGCGAAACACAAAGGGAAAATCGTATTTTTCCGTTTCGGAGGCCAATTTTCATCCGATTTTAATTTTTCCAAGTGCGGTGGATTCAGTATTTTTTCTGATTCTATG
This sequence comes from Orius insidiosus, assembly GCA_014119065.1. NCBI lineage: Eukaryota > Metazoa > Arthropoda > Insecta > Hemiptera > Anthocoridae > Orius > Orius insidiosus. Next base: position 32,099 of record JACGAQ010002830.1, on the reverse strand, counting down.
TATAAGAAGACTTTTTTAAATTTCTAAAAAACAAAAATTTTGAACTCAAAATCTCAAAATCTGATGCTCAAAAAATTTTCTTGATAAAATTGCGACATTTGTACTCAAACAACGAGTACGCTCCACTTTACAGAATTAAATCGAACCATTTTTAGAGGAGTGAGAGGTGCCGCAAATTTTGAGTTTCTATCTATACCCTTTGTCCAAAAATTACTGACCTTAAATTCAACTACAACTTGCCCCAGGCAGCAATCGAAGGTCAATGTTATCCCAACCAATTTTTAAAAGGACCAATCAATTTTTCATCTCAAATATTGATTCAAGCAAAAAACCGTTGAATAACGAAGCAGAGGAAAAGAGTGCGCGTTTAGAGATGGACTTTTTTTAAGTGGGGGCGGGGGGAAGTTGAGATTGAAGAGGAGACAAGGAGAGTCTAAACGGTTCCTCACGTCCCCCTGCATAAAAGACGACAAACCTTTTGTTAAAATTCTAATCAGAGATTCAAGCGCCGTTGGACTTTTTTCCAGTTCGATGCTCAACGAACCGTTTTATAAAGGAGATTTGAAAGGACCCCGTTTTCGTGAGTTAAGCGAAATAAATGTTTATATGAGCGGCTTATTATCGAAACTCACTAGGGAGTGCGTATGCCTCGAAACTTTCCCTGTAACAGCCGCTATATCGGAGGCGTAATCTTTTTAATTAATAATGACATCGCTCCAAGTTTCTTTCATTCCAGAATTCTAAACGAAAATCAGATTCTTCATACACTGAGTCATTACATAATAGATAACTCTCAGAAATGAAAATTTCGGATTCTTACCATCTTTTCAAATCGAGTTTCCATGTTTAACAATGTCTGGGAACTGTTCGAACAGGTGTAGTGTCACGCCAAAGGTCCATTACTAAGTTCATTTTCTAACTTTCAATAAATTGGAATGGATAGAAATGTTATCAGGATAATCAACGAGAGCATTCGAGCTATTCGAACTGCCCTTCATTGAATAAATTAAACAAATGAACAAACAACATTGTCAATAATTCGTCAACGCGATGGCTAGGCACCTTAGCCAACAAATGAGGAGTTCTCGGGGCCTTTGGTTCGCTAAAGTGTATGCAATCTTATTAACTTCCTTAAAGAAGTTATTGATACCCTCGACGTCGGGTTTTTGGGGCGGGGTCTTCCAGACCCCGTAGGATAAATTCGAATATGGATCTACACCGATCTCAACTTTGTCTGTGGTTCCGGCCGGCCGGCCGTAGCATTTTATTATTTTTATCGTGTCTAAAAAATTTTTTCGCTTGAATGTTCGTGATTAGTGCCTTATCGGACGTTTCGCTTGGATCGGAAATGATTTTTACACGTCTTTTAAAATGGTCGGATGGAACAGATGCCACCACTGCTGCTTAAGCAGAGTAGAATAAAGTCAGTACTACAACTCGCTCTTGGCTAGTAGACCCAAAGTGCTCGATGTGCATAGGTTCTAGTAACAATAACTCAAAAACAATCCATTGGTTCGAATTTGATATTTATTCAAGTTTTAGAGTTTTCGCTTTTCTCTTCTGTCTTTTTTCCGTTTGCCGCGTTTACTACCATCTTCTCGATGGCGCTCAAGTCGAGCGTTTTCCCTTGGATTTTAACCTGGCTTTTTCTCGGGCTCTTTGAACTACCACGTTTCGCTATTTTGACTGACGGTTTGACGTTTGCTTTGGGGATTATGTTTCTGGATGAAACGCTTTTTCGACTTGAGGTCGTCGACTGCGTTGCGCTGCGGTCGGTTGAGGTCGAAAGTTTTGGTGATTTACGATCAGGAGTTCGTTTCCTCTGAGGTTTTTTAGCGAAATTATTCGCGTTTTTTGTGGGCGATTGCGCTTTTTGAACTGGTTTTACTTCTTCAGGTTCGTGTTTCTTTTGATGTTCGCAAGTTTTAAACTGAACCGTCGGCTTCGGCGGGGTCGTTACGGACGACCTCGACGGTTGCGGAAGTTTATATTCGCTCTCCATCCTCGAGATGCTATTTTTCGCCTTTTTATCAACTATCGACCTCGGCTCCGAGTATATTTCACGGGTCTGTTGACTGAACCCTTGCGGATAAGGGACGTCGCATTGATCCGCGACTATATGGCCCAATATAGCCAACGACTCGTTCTTTTCTAACAGGCCTGAAGATAACGGCCCGTCGTAAACTCCTCGGCGCTCATCCCCAAAAAACAAAACTTGGGCATTATATTCTCTCTGACTTTCTTCCTAAAACCTGAAAAAAATCTTTACCACCTTTTTTCCCCTCTCTTATAAAATTTACTTTGATCGTTGTAGTTCTTCGACTTGATCCATTTCTCATCAAATAAAAAGATCGATTTCTCTTATTTGCAAGCTCGGCTGTTCCAAAACGTCGACCAAACCCTCCATATTCCAGTTTTGAATGTTTCCATCGGTTATGATCAATTTCGTGTTTTTTCTCACCAACTAAAATCAATTTTACATTTGCCATTTTGAGCATGCGACAACACTCGGTCAAGTAACAAACCGGCTTTGAGGCCGGGAAATGCCTTCACGAATACTAAATTAGAAAAAACGACCTTTTTGATCGACTTCAGAAAATGACTCCCGGTATTTTCGAAACCCTGACCTCTGCCCGCAAGTCCTCTCAATAATAAATGAGGTTGTTTTTTATGGAGGCCGTTTAAACCGTCGTTACTTACATCGCTACATCTCGATTTAAGATACTTCAAATTGTAGATCCTAGCGAATTCCGCGCATTCCATGTACGTGTGGATATTGAGGTTCCTCTCCACGTACTCGAGACAGATTCTCGTCAGTTCCCCGACGTTGAATTTGATCGAAACTTTGATAACATCACTCGCCTCTTTGATCGATTTCAAGTTGACGTTTTTACAATAAACGAATCTAAAAGGAATAGAAAAAAATGCTGTCGTGCACATGTATTACTTGAGAAACATTTCGAAGGCGGTGGGATTGGCGGCGGTGATGTTTAGGACGGCTTCGCCCGGGACACGGAGGCATTCCGCACGCAGCTCTTCTTCCAATACGTCGCTCGACATGCTCAAAAGTAGTTTATGCGCGTTGAAACTCTAAAGTGGAAAAATAAAACTTAAAATTGGTTTTCTCCGTTTTTCGCTCGGTTATTTTACCCTTGTCGTTTTTCCATCAGAAACCTTTACTGTAAGATCCGCGAGGTAGTTATTGTCGTAAACATATTTCATTTTATCGTCCCATGTTAAATTTGCCTTCCTCCAGTCCTCCATCTAAAAACAATAAATCGCTTTACCTCATTTACACAACGAAACCAATTTTCGTTTTTAACCAATTTTCCCCCACTCGTTTTGCGACCATATTTTCGGCTTTTCGCCCCTCCCCATGTCCACCGATTCTGAACATATGTTATTTTACTTTACAACGTACTTTAAATTTTCTTAAGGTAAATCAGAGTTTGTTAATTTACTTCTTTTTACGTTATTTTCGTTTATTGCAGTCTCACCTTGTACGTCTTAGTGTGAAAATGTTCAAGGGTTTTCTCTCCTTTTTTTTTATGTCGAAGGTGGAAGTATTCCAATAAAAATTTACGCCTCGAACATCATCGCCTGGAGTCACCCTTAAAAAGCAACACTAACACGTCATCAGGCTTCCGTCCTCTGGAAAAACAGAATCGGCCCAAAGAACGAAAATAAAACTTGAATATTGTCAAACTGAATAAAAAACATGTGTTTTTTTAAATGTAGGGAATTTATGTTTTTTTACATCGTGTAAAATGGGTTTATCCTTTATTCAAAATACGGTGTCGCGTGGCTAATTGGGGGGAGGTTCGCAGCCCTTTCCACCCATAGGATCAGTCCACGTCATATATCATTATCACTCATCGATTTGGAAATCCCCTCTTGAGAAGCAAAAACCACCATATAACCCGAAACAAAGGGAGGGGAAAAAAATACTACGTTTCACACGATTTATCAAACTGTTGAATGTCCCCCGACCTCTAATCAATCCAACCATTGTCAGGTAAGAAACCTGGAAAAACCTCGTCTCAGCTACTACTAAACCGATTTTTTTTCGAACAAAAAGTTTTTTTTTGTCATTTTTTAATGAAGATAATCGACTCTTAACTACGTTAATCATAAACGAGGAGAGGGTTTAAAACCCGTGTGGGGCCGAAGTTAATTAAAAAAGTTTAATTACGACCGGCCTCGAAAACATAAGAGGGCAATGATAAGGCACTCCGTGATCTTTATCGTTCTTTATGATGTTCGTTAACGCCCTCACACTTGAACATTTGCATATTTTATGTATGCCCTATTTTTTCTTTCTCGTTTGGTCATGTTGCACCTTTGGTAAAATTGCTGATTTTTGTTGAAATTCGGAACAAGTGTGGTTGAGTACCTCCTATATTAGACGTTTGCAAGTTCTCACATGAATAACCCTCCCCTTGAGAAAACTGTTTGTTGAAGCAGCAACCTCTAGGACCCTTTATTATGTCCCGAAAACGGAGAACGGGAGGGCGGGGTTTATTGGACCATTCCGAACGGCCATTACCCTACCCTAAAATACCTACCATATCATCTACCCCTCTAATCATAATCCTCTCCAATATTAACGACGACAAACGGCGTACATCATATTACTAATTACCCCCCTCACTCTTCCCTGTTTTACGCGTGATACTAAATGGGAACAGATTGTATGACATGTCGCTGATGCTTTCGGTTTGTCCAATTTGAATGTCAACTAAATTTAATAACCGAGGGTAGATTTACAATTGGTTTTCTATGTTAACTTTTTAGTAGCTAGTCGAATGGGTTAAATGGAATCGGAAATCATAAACTAAACTTGCTTTTGTTTTTGGAAGAGCTCTGAACACCACATAATCCATTAGGTAAGAAAAAAAAACTGTCCTCCAAAAAAGCACTTAAATTATCGTATCGCCCCTTTTGTCTCTTAAAGGGGAGCGTTTATCATATTATCGGCATCCCCTTATAAACCCTAAAGATGCTTTTCTAGAGCGTTGAGGTGGTAACATCAATATTTTCGATCCCGGCCCAAGATGATGAACGGTGTCGAAATACCTTTGGAAGATTACAAAACCGGAGGAAGGAGGGTGAAAAAGGTTATGAAAATCGATTTTTACCCTTTCCCTCTTCCACCTGATAGGGAATAGTGGAACGATAAGGAAGCGTTTATTTTCTCACCCGATACCGGGGTACGAGCCAAAAAAAGTAAATATTTGAAGATCCTTCTAATATAAATTTGACACCTTTTGGTTTTAGTATCAAGGAATTAACTTTGTTGTAGTCGTTAAAACAAGGGTCTTCCGAAAAGGCCTTTTCACTTTATATCCCCTTGCATTAAATCCCTTCATGGTTGTCCGCTGGAGATAAACCTTTAACTAGTTACCCTACGTCCAAATCCTGACTTTTCTACTTTGCAAATAATCCTTTTAAGTTGGGATCCTAATCTAGAGTCTGCCAGATTGTAACTACCCAATTTCCAGTTTGCCAGTTGCTGGGTCGCATCTTTGCCATTGCCAGGTTTGCTTGATTACCAGGATGCTGCGTTGCCAGACGGCCGGTTGAATAGCCACTGGTGCCAGGATATTGCTGGATTTGCTTGTTGCAAGGTTGCTATATTCCAGGAAGCCTGATAGCCAACTTGCCCAGTTGAGATGTTTGCCAATGACCTGTTTGACAGTTTGCAAAAGTATGACAATCCTGCAATCTGGAGGACATGTTACTGAAATAGTGCGGCATAGGCGCGACATCATTTTGGACGAATTTCAATAATTTGGAAGTAGTCCTCCTGAAAATGAGCTCCCTTTGAGTTAATTAGCTATAATTAATTTTCTTTTGATCATAAGTGAAGTTGCTGAACGGTTCGGGAGGTTTAAATAGAGATATGCGGTGGTATGCCAAGGGAACATTTGCTATCGGATTAATTACTTCACTAGGTTGGGTAGGGGGGTCGTTTTAATTAAGCCTTTAACATTAATAGAGTAGTTTATTTCTAGACATTAGATGACATTTAGAAATAACTATTTTATACGCAAAGTATCTCTAGAGAAATATCAGAGATGAAAACGTTAATAAAAAGGGGGAAACAAGGTTTTTTTCTTGAGGTAATGAGAAAGATAGGATTCCCCCTTTTTCTCGCGTGGACTTACAAATGAGATAAAATATTTTCGGAGGTGATCAAAAAGGGTGGGCTGAGATACCGTTCTGACCGTATTGTTTATTCAAATTTTATCCCGAAACCGTTTTTTTAGTGCGATTTACTAGGATTTTTATCTTCACGGCTGATTTCTTTATAGTTTCGTGATGGAAAGGGCGAGAAGGAGTTAGAGGAAGTCTCGAGATGAGATTAAGCACGCAAAAGGACCTTTTTTATGTCCAATAAAGGTGTCGACGAAAAGAAAAAATTCGCTATCGATCCAAGTCCTGGGTAAACATGAATATTATGAGCACGTAGGTCCAGCGTGACTTCTTGGAAAAAGTCTCATTCCGTCGGAAAAGACGGTCGGGGGAGAGACGGACTTCCCACACCCTTCAAAAGAGGATAAAAAAAAGGACGAAAAACAAGTCTGGGGAATTTTTCCATTAAAGTCTGCTGACCTAGAAGGGAATGCGAAGACCGCGCGGAAATGGACGTTGTTATCGGGCGAAGGAAAATTTCCACCAATTTGAACGCCTTGGGATAAAATGATAATATTTAAGGGAATGCTTTTGATTTTGATTGAAGTTTGTAGGTTATCAGTGGCTTCAAGAACTTTTGTTTAAAAAAAGAACCGCTTTACACTAAACGAAGAGTCGATAAAAACTCAATTTTTTGAAAGGGGGAAAAAGGTAATCTGGTAAAGTTACCCTCAGTTATTGATTATACAATCTGTTGCTGTCTAGATAGGCCGGAGGGGGCGGCGCTCTCGCACCTGTTGGCCGATTCGCTTAAAAGGCATTTGTCAAAAGGGATGGAAAGCGGTACTTTTCTCGGAGCGAACCCGGACACATCAATTTCTCCAAGGCTTGGATTTGGAGAGGCAGAACGAAAAGATTACGAAGTTGGAAAAGACGTAAATGTCCGCATTGGGACAGTTGCGGTTCTAGACCGTATTATACTCGAGAGTTGACAACTTTCCGCTTTAATCAACTCGAACCAACGCATCCAAAATTGAAAGAACCATCTCGGAATTAAAACCTTCCATAACTCAGACCCGTATTTGTCAACGTTCCTTAATACTTTCTTTCCTTAACCAAAAGTGTACCTTGAAGGGGAAACACCAAAAACTCCTCCGGTGAAATCTTATGTTAATCCTCAGTTAAAAAAGTGAGGTAATATTTTCGAAGAATTGTATAAAAATTAAATATGATTACACCCATAATAATCTACTATAAAATATCTATACGAATATTATTAGGTGTACAAAATGAAACTCGGCTAAAATCTACAAAATTCAAATTTACCCTGTGGCTGAGTTTCATTTTGTACACCTAATAAATAAAAATTGTAGTAAATTTAATTCTCTATAAATTTGTACTTAATTATTTTTTTCTAGGATGCACCATTTTCGGAAAATAATTTTTTTTTTAAATTTTATCTTGAAAACATTGCGTCCTAGAGAAAAAATGAATAGAATAAAAATTAAAGAGAATTAAATTTCCAACAGATTTTATTTAGTGCATTTTTTCAATATCTGTAACGGTTTACGATTTACAAGCCTTTAAAAATTAACCTTCTTAATGGTTATACTTCAATAACCTTCTCACACGGAGAAGGTCAACTTTTGATGGACTTTAACGCCTAAAATGTTTAAAATTTTGAAAAAATGAACTACTAGGTGTACAAAATGAAACTCGGCTAAAATCTACAAAATTCAAATTTACCCTGTGGCTGTGTTTCATTTTGTACACCTAATATTTTCTTAAGTACCTAATATAAAAAAATTAAAATAATCGTAATCATAATTTTATCCACCGTAATTACAAGAAAACTTAATTAGATTACTCTTTGAAAAATATTCGAAATCGAAGTTTTGACTACAAAGTTAACGACAAGTAAAAATAAGTAAAAAATTGTGGAAGAAAATTTATTCCTACAATAGCATGAAAGAATCGTATGTGAGGAGTCGGAATTAGCTGTCACTGAAAGGCTCCACAGTAGTAAACATGCTTTTTCTATCTATGCTTTCAAGCTCACAATGTCCTCTGAAAAAAAAAAACCTTTTTATTGTTTATACATTTTTAAAGTTTTAGAGACAAAAAGTTTTTTCGCACTCCTCTCGCGAAGTTTGTATCTTTTCCTTCTATTGAGAGAAAAACAATGTCTCTTTTGTCGCACCCTCGTTTTTTTGTTTATCTCCCGGATGTCCCATCATCGGAGAGATATTAGGGTCCCCCACTTATGTCTCCACTCTGAATTTTCTTTTTTCTCCACTTTTTAGTAAAAACAAATTAAAATTGGTACACGAGTGACCTCAAATTTTCATTATAGTCGACATTTTGCGGTTTCGAGTCGTATTTCTACCTCATCGCGGTATTTGGGCCAACTCATTATCATTATTCAAAGCCCTTGTTTAAACGTTGGAGAAATTAAAAATTTTACTTTTTTCCCAATTTCTACCTCTGAAACAAAAGTGAAAAGCTTGTTAACTAGATACCCTTACTAATAAGCCGCAATTGCTAATAAATCCTCCGATAAAACACCCCGCGGGGGCTTAATAACAGCCGGCTTTATAAATCCGGATTGAAAATTAACTTTCGTGAACGCCCTTTTTAAAGTTAAAACGCCGAAATTGTTTGGAATTTTCCCACAAATTGAACCATTCAATTTAACTTGAAGACACGAGCATGAAAAAATCAAGTGCATGCGTGTCGACATAATGCGGTTCGCCATAATGCATTTGACCGTAAAATAGCATAAATCGGGGGGCACACAACTCATCCGAAAGTATTCTCATCCGAATGTCAACTCATCCGAAAAATAATAGAAAAAAAAAATAAACACACAACTCATCCGAAAGTATTCTCATCCGAATGTCAACTCATCCGAAAAATAATAGAAATAGAAAAAATATAACACACAACTCATCCGAAAGTATTCTCATCCGAATGTCAACTCATCCGAAAATAATAGAAATAGAAAAAATATAAACACACAACTCATCCGAAAGTATTCTCATCCGAAAAAGGGGCGTGGCCGTTTCGGATGAGTAGACATTCGGACGAGAATACTTTCGGATGAGTTGTCTGTTTATATTTTTTTAATATTATACTTTAATAAAATAGAAAACAGTGAATACAACTCATCCGAAAGTATTCTCATCCGAATGTCAACTCATCCGAAAATTAACGTACAAAAATTGCTGCATCGTAGAAATGAGGCAGCGTTCGACCCCCGCAAGTCACGGTCGGTTTGTTTGTTTATTTTTGCGAGGATCAGCTCGTTTTGTGACACAAGGGGGTTAATTTTTTTTCCTCTCGCGAGGATGTGCTCGTTTTATGACAAAGGGGGTTAATTTTTTTTTTCTCGCGAGGATCAGCTCGTTTTATGACACAAGGGGGTTGATTTTTTTCCTCTCGCGAGGATTTGCTCACCCTGTAGGCTGCCCTGGATGGATAATGAGCTCGGTACGCCCAAAAAGGAGTTTAAAACTTGCTGGGGTGGAACGCTGCCTCATTTCTACGACGCAGCAATTTTTGTACGTTAGTTTTCGGATGAGTTGACATTCGGATGAGAATACTTTCGGATGAGTTGTATTCACTGTTTTCTATTTTATTAAAGCATAATATTTAAAAAAATATAAACAGACAACTCATCCGAAAGTATTCTCGTCCGAATGTCTACTCATCCGAAACGGCCACGCCCCTTTTTCGGATGAGAATACTTTCGGATGAGTTGTCTGTTTATATTTTTTCTATTTCTATTATTTTTCGGATGAGTTGACATTCGGATGAGAATACTTTCGGATGAGTTGTAGGCACCCCATAAATCGCGAGATACCGTTCTCCATGACAAATCTGCAACTCATCATAAGTAGTCGAAAACGTTCACCATAATGCATTTGAACATAATAGACCTCACCATAAAGAAGAAATGGAACACTTGTCGTTTCGACATAATGCAGTTGAACATAAAGGACACTTTCATTTTAAAAAACTTTTCGTTTCGCCATAAAACTGATTTTGTCGTTTGGGCATAATAAATCTCACCATAAACTAGGGACAGCCAAAGAGCAAGTCTATTTTCGCCGTTTAAAACGCGATTATGGCGAAACGACAAAAACCTTTAAACTTGACAGTTCACCATAATGCAATAAAATTCGTACATCCTCGCGGAAGGAAAAAAGTTTACCCCCTAGTGTCATAAAACGAGCTGATCCCATTGGCTGCTATGGTGGGATTCTTTATGTTTACTGCATTATGGTGAACTGTTCAGCGAAAATAGGCTTGCTCATTGGCTGTCCTTAGTTTATGTTGAGATACTCCCAAACGACGGAAACAGTTTTATGGCGAAACAACAAGTTTAAAGAGAGGCTTTTATGGTGAAAAACGTTACTTTATTATGTCGACTTGCATTTATAGAAAAAATCGTGTATGGCGATTATGTTGAAATTGCATTATGCTCAAAATTTTTGAGCTTTTAAGCGCTTTTTTCAATTTCATTATGCCGAAACGCATTATGGCGAACTACAGATTTTTTACGTCGAAATGCAGATTTTTATGTTCAACTGCTTTAAGGTGAAATTCGTTATGTTCGGTGTTCTAAAAAATCTGCCAATCTGCAAAAGAAATTTTCTGACAGCAAAAAGTTAATATTTAGTCAAAAACCCGATATTCAATGAAGGAGGATTTCGGAGCATTCTAGGAACTTAACGGGCGACGAGATAAGGTTAAAGCTGCTGGTTAACTCCGGTCTTCAAGATAAGCATTAACTTTAAGCATACGAATTTGGCCTCAAGGGAGCCCCTCGCTAATAATAAGTACTTTCTATGGTATTCCAGAGATAGAAATATCTTTTTAAATTGATTTTCGTCTTAAATTACAGGAAATTGTTTTACCCCAACAAAAAAAAGAAAAGTTAAAAGGGTAGAAAGTACAATGGAAAAGCCATTTCCTTTTGAAAATAGTCGAAAAGGCTCAGAGAAAAAAGTGGTTAAATTACCGCTAATCTGGAAGGTGTTGACAATTGCTTGGTTTTAACTTCTTTCTTTCTTTTTTTTTCTGGAGTTTCAATTCTTACAATGATTCTTGTACGTTTTTCCCGGGAAGGATCATCGGGAGTAATTCGGACAAGGGAGGCGATTGCGTGCTTCCATGTTCGGGGTTGGGTTAATTGTACGAAAATTGGCCGTCGACCCTTAGCATCATGAACACTATTATAACTGGGAAAATACTATAAAACACCTAAAAATCCTTTTATACTGCTGTATAATTTAATATCCAGCTTATACGCACGAAAAAAATGCTTTTGTATGATTTATTAAACGGTCTGGAGGTGGTGCATCTATCGCACGGATGACGTCGCTAAATCGGAAAAATGATGTTGTCCGCCTTAATAATGAGGAAACCCGAATTCTCGATAGGTGAAGTATTAGCACACCCGAATAATAATGCGTGTGAGCACATAAAGCTCTCAAAAGTTCATAAATTTTGAGCATAATGCATTTCAACATAAAGCGTTTCTCCATAAAAACTTTTTCAATAAATGCAAGTCGACATAAATAAAGCAATAACTTCTTGGATTTAAAAAAAAGCAAGTCACCATAACGCTTCTCACCATAACAGCCTCTCTTAAAACTTGTTGTTTCCCCATAAAGCTGTTTCTGTCGTTTGGGCATAATACATCTCACCATAAACTACGGACAGCGAAAGAGCAAGCCTACTTTCGCCGTTTAAAACGCGATTATGGCGAAACGACAAAATCCTTAAAACTTGACAGTTCACCATAATGCAATCCAACATAAAGCATCTCACCATATACTAGGAAAAGCAAGCAGGCAGTCAATGGGATCAGCTCGTTTATGGCACAGGGGGTTAATTTTTGAAATTGCATTATGGTAAACTGTCAAATTTAAGGTTTTTGTCGTTTCGCCATAATCGCGTTTTAAACGGCGAAAATAGGCTTGCTCTTTGGCTGTCCCTAGTTTATGGTGAGATGTATTATGCCCAAACGACAGAAACAGTTTTATGGCGAAACGACAAGTTCTATAAAATGAAAGTTTTCTTTGTTCAACTGTGTTGAAACGACTTTTATATCGAAACGACAAGTGTTAAATCTCTTCTTGATGGTGAGATGTCTTTTGTTCAAGTGCATTATAGTGAAAGTTTTCGACTTTTTCTTTGTGTTTGAGCAGATTTTTTATAGTAATATTTTATCGCGATTTCTGCTATTTTATAGTCAAGTGCATTATGGCGAAGCGCAGTATGTCGACACGTATACATACACTCGACAGAAGACGAAGAACTGAGTAAGATAGAACAGCAGATTTGTACTGCATATTGATTAGTCTTTGAAAAGCACAGTCGCTTTGTTTTAATAAATAGATTGTTCTTAAATTTAATTTAAAGGAAACGATGAATATAAATGCCCTTTTAGGTTTAATTTGCGCATTGTTTTATTGAGTACGTCTGATGTGATTATAGTGAGATACTACCTTTGCTGTATATAGTATACAAAAGGAGAAGGGAGGCGGGTGGATCCTCCCTCCGGCCATTAGCGGCTTTCAAATGGGGTTGTCGGTTTTGGACTGGAGGGAGGGCATTGTTTTGCTTTTCGAGCGTATTATTCGGAGAGACGGGAGAGAAGTTTCCCCCCCACCCGGTATACAAATGTTGTGGGTTCGTTTGGGCCCGCATCCGTCTCTACCCGGCGGTGAAGACGGTGAAGTTCCGAAGCCCGCATTGCCGAGTTGAGAAGACGGGAAATAAGGGAAAAAGAGAGAGAGAAAAAAAAGTGGCATCTTGTAAATTCAACCTTGTCCGCACGTTCCGGTGCTTTAGACGCCCAGGACGACCGGAGACAGGACGAGGATGGAAAATGACAAATAGGTTTTACGTGACGACATAACTTATCCTCGGACTCCCACCAACAAGATAAACTCGTACACCTTTTTCCAAACCAACTTTATCCCAAAGCCAAATCCTCACAAGGTTTCCACAATAAATTGAAAAAATGTATACTTTTCAAAAAGGAATATTTCGCCGTATGTGCCATGGAAGATAAAAAACGAACGTTGAGGATTAGAGGTAATAAAAACTTAATGGTTAATGTAGGGATTTGCGCAATTTGCTTCCTAGCGCTTCCAAAAATGATCCAATTTGAATTTTGAAAATTGTTTTCTTCCTACCTTAGGAAACTCTTCCTTGATTTTCATTTCGAACCTAAGTTAAGAACGGAAAAGGCGTCTTCTAGGTATCCTTTTGTTTAAAGGAAAGGGAAGTTTCGAGGAACGTTAAAATAAGGGCATAAAATCGGGATTTTCTCGAAAGTTTGATTAGCCTACAGGTCCAGAGTTGTCCAGTCTATAAAAAAGCCGTTGAAGAAAGGAAAAATAATATTTTAACATTTTAAAAACGAAATGTTCTAAAAATAGATTCTGAGAAGTCGTAAATAAAGCAAAATGTCGTTAATTAAACTATGTGTGACAGCACGTATGGTGGGAGTCAAAATGTTGAAATAAAATAATCTCTTCTAACCGAAATGACGTCACCTGATTCCAGGGCTTATCCATCCTGAGACGCATTTTTATAAGTAATTGGTGAAAATCGGACGAAAATTGTGGCCGAAAAGAATGCGGAAAAAGTGGAATTTGACCCTCGGGGTCTGGAAGACCCTTCCCCAAAAACCCGACATGGAGGGTAAAACAATAACTTCTTTAAGGAATAGACGCCGTGGAATGTTCCAGAACGAACAGGCCTAAAAACTGAACATGGCGGATGTCGCAATTATTTATCTTTGAAAGTTCAAATTCTGAGAAATGTTAATCCCAGATACCTCAGCACTACCGAAATTATTTCTTCTCCGAAAGATTACTATCGTATTGTTTACAAAATTTTTTTAAAAAGAAGAAATGGGAGGGAGAGTTTAAATCTAGAAGGATCTCGTCAATAAAGTTTTTTTTATCTGATAAGCATCAATTTCTATAAAATATTATTTCATGTAACTTTTTAACTAATTTAATTATTAATAATAATAAACACTCACTTGTCGAAGAAAGAAAAATAGATTTTGAAGAAAAGAAAGCAGCAGCTTTTGATGGAGTACGGAAACTAACTGAACTTGTTTGTCCAAGCTTGTGATTTTCCCGCCTTTTTGTCCTGGAAAAAAAATTTCTTTAACAAAGTTGAAATAGGCATTATTTATTTATTTATTATTAATTTTTAATATGTACATAGGTATACGTCAAATAGGATACAATTGGATTTTATATTTTTTATTTCATGGAGCATATTAAGAAGGCAGTGGTCGTTTTGATCCCCTCCCTGAACCTTATTTGATTCCGTTCTGAACCAGGATTTAGGTCATCCGCTCTTCAAATTGTAAGTTTACTTCAAATTTTTCTTATTTTCTTATACTTTTTCCACCAAAACATTCTTATTAAGTATCAATGGATAATTTTGAAAAGAAATATTAACGATCAAAACATTTTAAGGGTATCGGGAAAAACGTGGGAGTCTTGACCTTGAATGAGAAAACCCTGTTTTTTACACAAAATTTAATATTATTTTCCAACCTCCCCATCTGTTATTAATCTTTCATATAATTATGTTTGTTAGAATGTTTTTAAGTTTTTCCCCTCCACAATTGAAAACCATTCAATCTCGAAATCAGGACTTATGAGTTCTTTTGTAGTACCCTTCCTTTATTTTGAACTCCCTCCCCACTTTTTTTTATTTTTATCGACTCTTCTTTTTTTTTTCTTCAATTTTGAGATAAAAATATCCACGTGTTATCTAATAGTCCATTTTTCTACAACTTCGGTATTAAACTGTCTTTTGTTGGCAACAGTGGCAACACTTCCCTTTTCTGGAACACTTCAAGGCCGTATTTCACACAAGGTCACCTTCATCCCCCTCCTTCCCTAAATTTTATTTCGTCGCGTTAGTTATAACACCGGCTATCTCATTTTTTTTCTAGGTTTTCAGGAGGGTAAAAATACTGATTAATTTCTCATTGGAATCAATGCATCACCTGTTGGCTAAATTGTGAACTACGTGTTTTCTGTTGGTAATAGGGTTAAATTACCAACGGAATTCGATTCACCACAAGATTTACCATCAGAAACATGCCAAACTCAAAGTTGATAAAGCCGGTGTTAAAACTAACGCGACGGTTTAATACTTTTTGGTGCTCATTCTTCACAACTTTAGGGGGGGGGGGGGAGTATAAAGGAGGAGAAGTATTACTTTTTTTTTTTCTTTTTTCGAAATACGCAGGATTTTTTCCCCGATAAATTCTGCCCTAGGGATGTCTCTCGCAAAGGGTGAAAGTAACAAATTTCACCCTAAGAAAAAAAATTTTTATTACGTACACCAATATTTGATAAACATTTGGGAAAATCGGACCATCGTTTCTGTCGCTGCGAATTTTTCAAAATTTCAAAGAATATATCTCAGCCATTTTTTCGTAATTCAAAAATCCTTACTTTCTTGTTCCCCGACTAAGAAAAATAGTGTGAAAATTTCGTGAAAATCGGTTGAAAACTGTGCTGTATAAAAAATGCTACGGCCGGACGGCACGACAGACAAAGTTGAGATCGGTATACGGATGTCCGGAAACACATGGCATACTTCTGGGAGAGCGTTAAAAAGTGGTTTTATGAAAAAAAAGTTAAATGTAAACCCCAATTTAAATCAAAGAATTTGATGGTGTAGTTAAATGTAAAACTGTTTGTATAACCCCCGGAAAAATCAAAGTGATCGGTGAGGATTTAAACATGGCGGATATACAGTGTCCCAAACAGAACCTAACTTCGTTATTTCAAATGAGAACCCCTATTTTCGATTTCAAATTCGTAATCTACGCAAATTTCAAGTAGATTTGACTATTTTTATGACCATTTCGACAACTTTAAAAAATGTCAAATTTTAGCGTTTTTTGCGCTAAAATCCGTTAAAATCGACCTAAGAGACTCTTTTTGTTTTTTTTAAATTCCGCTTATTTTTTTTCCGAATATTTCAACTATCAGACACAAATTCGAGCATCTTCGCATTCTGCATCACGAGATTTCGTCACTAACGGCCTTTTTTAGAGTTAAAATCCAATTTTTATTTCAGAAATGAAAATAAGCAGTTGTTGAAAGGAATTTTCTTTCGGACTACAAATTTTGAAAGAACTACAGCGTCTTTTGTGTTTGTGCATCAAAAATTAAAATTCCTTTCACAACCGCTAATTTCATTTTGAAGTAAATTTGGGTTAACTTGAAAAAAGGCCATTAGACGAAATCTCGTGATGCAGATGTGAAGATGCTCGAATTTGTGACAGTTGGAATCTTCGGAAAAAAATAAGTGGAATAAAAAAAATGAGTCTCTTAGGCCGATTTTAACGGACTTTAGTGCAAAAAACGCTAAAATTTGACATTTTTTAAAGTTGTCGAAAATGGTCATAAAAATAGTCAAATCTACTTGAAATTTTGCGTAGATTACGAATCTGAAATAATATCAATACAAAGTGGAATAAAAAAAAATGAGTCTCTTAGGCCGATTTTAACGGATTTTAGCGCGAAAAACGCTAAAATTTGACATTTTATAGTTGTCGAAAATGGTCATAAAAATATTCAAATCTACTTGAAATTTTGCGTAGATTACGAATCTGAAATAAAAAAATAGGGGTTCTCATTTGAAATAACGAAGTTAGGTTCTGTTTAGGACACCCTGTATATCCAAACGCAGTTAAAACTACACCATCAAATTCTTTGATTTAAATTAGGGGGGTTTACATTTAACTTTTTTTTTTTCATAAAACTACTTTTCAACGCTCTCCCCAGATAGTAGATCCATATTCGAATTGTCCCTTCGGGTTCTGGAAGACCCTTTACCTAAAACCCGATGGGGAGGGTGAAACAATAACTTCTTTTAGGAAGTTAAAAACAAATATAACCTAACCTGTCACACAGCATAAACAAATTGATTTTTTTTAAATGAAGATACGCCCAGAAACATTTATCATATTTTTAAAAGGGATGAGAATCAGAAATACGTTTGTAAAATACGTTCCGTGTCATCCCCACCCTTTTTTTCCCTCTTTCCACCCCCTATCATTTGTCCTCTCCCCCGAGCCAGATAACCCGCCCTATCTTTTCACCGTAAGAATAACCTTTTTTTTAACTACAATGTTGAAGGTTTTTTAAAATTAAATCGGATTTTTTTTCGCTCCCTTTCTCACTTTCAGATGTGTCCCCGAGAATGAATATTTTTTTAAGTTTTTAATTTATAAGCAAAAAAACTAAAATGGACTCAAAGATATGGAGATATTAATTTTATATTGGTCGGAGTTCACAATTTTATTTTTAATATTAAAAGGAAGAGGAAAATAGCAGAAAAAAGTTAGGCCTCCAGTGGGATTGGAACCTACCACCTCGGTGACGAGCTCACACTATCAACTGAGCTATGGAAGCCGAGGGGGTGGAGTGCACTTTGATTCGGTTCTTATCCTACTTGTTTTCCCAACTACTTCTTTCTCTTTCCCCCTTTTTTTCCTTCAATTTTCTCTTCTTATTTACCGGTACCGTATTCATAACAAATGTTCGTATTCAATAAGCCCAGAAGAAATAATTTTTTTGTTTTTTGTTTCAGGTAATTTTACACCCTCAATCTCGTAAGTTTTTTTTTATTTGGGTAGATTCTTCACGTTTATAAAACTCTCGTATATTTGAAAGGTAGAGGGGTGGTTAAAGCGTCTCAAAGTGATGCCACTTTAAGGAATTGTAAGGCTTAAGCCTCGCCTTCTTTTTTTTTATAACTCCCGTTTTCAGCAGGTTGCCTCTTTATAAAACGAGTTTCCGCTTAATGGACTAGACGGAATGGGCTATCTCAGAAGACACACTTTTTACCAACGCAAATGTTTTAAACGATATGGATATCTTTAATTTTATTTTTTATTCAGACAAATATCAAAAAACGACAAAAATCTTTAAAAAAATATTTTTTTCCATTAAAAATTACTTGGTATATCTAATAGTGACCAAGGATTTATATTCTATTTCTTCTCTATATTATGACGAAATTATTATGAAATTATGACGAGACGTTTTTTTGTCGAAAGGGATCACTGGGACATAGAGTTTCTTGCTTAGGCTAAGCCTGAAATAACGCTTTGAAATGTTGGTTTAGTATTTCTTGATGTAAGCTATGTAAACTTCCTTAAAGAAGTTATTGTGATACCCTCGACGTCGGGTTTTTGGGGAAGGGTCTTCCAGACCCCGGAAGGTTAAATCGAATATTGATCTTTACCGATCTCAACTTTGTCTGTGTTTCCGGCTGGCCTTAGCATTTTTTCCGGAACACTTTTCGGCCACAGTTTCCAACCGATTTTCACACAACATTCCCGAATAGTTGAACAAGAAATCATAGTCTGCGATTTTTGAATTTCGAAAAAATGGCGGAGATATGTCTGTTTGAAATTTTAAAAACTGCGCTGCGGCCGAACCGTTGTTCCGATTTTCACCAAATTTTCACCAAATACTCCGTATATTTTTTAAAAATTTTTGGTGTAAATAAAAATTATCAATTATCTACATTAATTATCATTTTAGTAGGGAGAAATTTCATACGTCCACCCGTTACGAGAGAGACCTCCCTTGGGCAAAAATCCCATTATTTCTACCTTGATTACTTTTGAAAAACAAAAAACTTCCCTCCGTTATACTTCCCCTTCCTTGTACTTCCCCTCCGTTATACTTCCCCCTCCTTAAATTTCCCCTCATTTATACTTCCCCCTCCTTGAACTTTCCCTTCTCTATACTTCCCTCCCCTATATTGTTCCTTCTCTTTAAGGAAGTTGCCGTCGGGGCCAGCTCCAGACTAAAAATAAATAAATAAAATAAAGCTCTAGATTAGTACTTGCGTTTGGCTTAAACTGTAAACCGTGGTTAATTATTATTATATATTTTTTTAAGGAAGTAAAACAATTTTTATTAAGTTTCATAAAGGTGATTTTATTGGCCATCTCCATTTTGTGTTTATCGCCCTCTTGGATATATTCAAGATGTTCAACAGGTCAATGGAAAAAGAATTTTTTTTACAACCCTTTCGCGTCGATTTAATATTTAACGTTTCTTTGCCGTGAGGAGGGGTCTTGTACGAGGAGAACTCGCTTGAAGGGTTTAGAAGCCCCCGAAGGGTTATGTCAAGGAGACAGCGCCTGGGCCTCCCTCTGACAGATTTATGTCTCTGAATAGTTAGAATTGTTCATCCTACCTTACCAACTCCCAAGATTCCCCCGACTCGCAATTTAACTTGTGAAACACAATTTTGACATAATTAAACTTTTAAAAAATTTCTTTCTCCCAAGTAAAAATTGAGTGTTGAAATCCCCACGACCTTCCGTGAGAAAAAAACATTACTCACGCCCACCTCCGGAACCTCAACGTTATTACAATTAATCTTTCCCATTTTGTAAAAAAAAAAAAAAATTCTTATAACAACTTCATATATGGACATTACAAACGTGGACATTTGCCTAAGCAAAAATGCATATTCATTAGAGTCATTTTCCCTATTTGAATCCGAAATCCACTTCGTTTTTAGATAAAAATCTACATTTGTATAACCTTAAATAAGGCAAAAAAGGTCAAAAATATTCAATCTAGCAAAATATTAATTGCTTATTATTTTTATGTTATGTTAAATAAAAGTAGGAAGATAAAAAATTGTAACTGCTGAGCGATTAGGACACTTTTTTAGGTAGATTACTTTTGTATTGTATTCTTTTGATTTCTAATGTAACAAATTGGAAACGTATGATGACTGCGCAAATATTAATTTGAGGGTGGCGAAATTTGGTATTTAGCTCTTTTTCCTCAAAAGTTCGCACGAGTTCGTGCGGCTGAAATAGGCCAAGGGGTTCTGGTACTTTGCTTAGGGCCTGCGAAATCCTTAATATCCTGTGCAATGCTTTTCTAATCACGAATTAACTTCGGTATTTTTGATGCGCGGAAAGCAAAGAAGGGCTTAAGCAACATTTTAGAACAGCTTGATGGAATAGATTTGATTCGTTAGTGACGTCACGATAATTGAATTTAATTATTTTAATTTTATTGGCAATAACCAGGGGATTCGATACTAGCTACGAAAGAAAAGAAATCTACCGTTCAGCCCCTACCGTAGCTCTTTTTTTTTTTACATTCTCGTACATTCGCGTACAATGGGAGGCACTCGCGTATTTGTATCTATTAGGTGTACAAAATGAAACTCAGCCACAGGGTAAATTTGAATTTTGTAGATTTTAGCCGAGTTTCATTTTGTACACCTAGTAGTTCATTTTTCAAAATTTTGAACATTTTAGGCGTTAAAGTCCATCAAAAGTTGACCTTCTCTGTGTAAGAAGGTTATTGAAGTAAAACCATTAAGAAGGTTAATTTTTAAAGGCTTGTAAATCGTAACCGTTACAGATATTGAAAAAATGCACTAAATAAATATGTTGGAAATTTAATTCTCTTTAATTTTTATTCTATTCATTTCTTCTCTAGGACGCACTGTTTTCAAGATAAATTTATTTAAAAAAAAAAAAAAAAAAAAAAAAATATTTTCCGAAAATGGTGCATCCTAGAAAACAATAATTATTAAATTTATTTTAAATTTATTAATTATTAAATTTAATTTATAATTATTAAATTTCCTACAATTTTTATTTATTAGGTGTACAAAATGAAACTCAGCCACAGGGTAAATTTGAATTTGTAGATTTTAGCCGAGTTTCATTTTGTACACCTAATAAAAGAACTTGAAAAAGTAATTTCTGGTGGGCCATAAACTGGAGAAAATGTAATAAAACCGGTTAAAAGTGGTCTCCTACCGATAGGGGGAAAAAATGAAAATCTAGTACCTAAAACGAAAGCCTACTTATAAAAAAATGCGATTTAGGCGAAATACCAAGAAAACGGTCTAAAAACTGGCAAATTCCCTCACCCTCCCTCCCGAAAATTCGAAGACAATATGGAAAGAAAAATTAATTTGAACATTTTTTGTTTTTGTTCATAATTTTGAAACTCGGATGAAAAAAAAACTTAGATTTTCGGAAGCCAAACCGTGTTAAACAATCGAATTTCAAGAGGGTTGAAAAAAAAAAACGTTCAAAGCCCGACCTCGTAAATTATTAATCCATGTAATTGGTCTAACCCTGAATCGATTCTCTAAAAACCGCTAAACTTTCTTTTAATTTTTTCCCCCTCTCTAGTTTGTTTCGTTGAATTATCGACCATCAATATTTTATAATAGTGTAGCGGAAATCAGGGTTGTGGTCATTAATGAAATAATTATTGCCGAGCTTTCGATAAATTTATTATCATCTTCAGGGCCTGAAAAACAACAAATGTAAATTTTCGAATGACAAAATATAGCAACTTACTTTAGTTTTAGTTTTTATGGGGAAAACATTAAATAAATTTTTCTTTACACATTAAAAGGGGGAAAAAACAAGTAATAAAATCATTTAAAATTCAATAACGTTAAGATAAAATTTGTTAAAAGACTAGATATAAAATTATAAAATTTAAGGGAAATTATAAAACAATGAAAGGTTACTTGGGAAAGGGGTTTTCATTATGAAAGGTTGCCAACTTAATTAAACATTATTACTCGTGGTCCTATTTTCCCGCGGAGAATTCGAATTTGCGAAGGAGTGAAGAAGAGACGAATAGACGGAGCTTATGCATTTCTTTTCAATTTGTTGATTGCACGTTTTAGGGCATAAGTAGATTCGTAGACCTTCTTTTATTTTCCTCCGAAACCAATTGGTCTCTTTGTCCAAAACCCGAACGGAGTCCAATCGGAAGCCATGGCCGGTTTGCTTGAAATGTTTTGAGAGGCCCGTGCCATTTCTTTGGGCAGTAGATACGGAGTCCAATCTATGCTGGTTCATCCTTTCAGACACCCGCTGCATAGTTTCCCCGATGTACTTGGTATCACAGAGTAGACAATCAACAGCGTAGACGACAGAAGACCGATTTAGCGTGGGCTCCACAGACTTTAACGGTGAAAAATGTTTTTCTAACTTGTTAGCATATTGGTGTGCAATTATCATATTTGGGCAACACTCCTTAAACAGTCGAGCCAATTTTTCCGATAGACCTGGCACATACGTGAGAGATCTATGTATAGTTGGGGCAAACGCTTGATTTTGTCGTTGATGTTGTACCTCAGGTTGTTCAGGAGTGGGTGGCGTAGGTGTAATGTCATCAACTCGGTACCGATCAATTAATTTCCTAATTATAGAAGGAGGAAAATGATTCTTCTTTAAAATGGACGATACCTTCTTTAGGCATTCAGGTCGATGCTTAGCCGAAGTCACAGAACACGCTCGACGAATCAAATTAATCGCGCAATTCATTTTTAAGGCGAAAGAATGGTTCGATCGAAAATCGAAATAGCGATCCTTGCTCACCTCCTTTTTGTACCATTTCGTGGTCAAATCTCCATTTTCTTCGTGTATCACAAGAACATCCAAGTAAGGCAATTTTCCATCTTCCTCCAACTCATAGGTGAATTGAAGAGATTCATGGTAACCATTTAAGATTTTGAGCATTTCGTCTAATCGACTTTTCGGAATTATAGCAAATAAATCATCAACATATTTAGTTATTAGTTTGACGGGAAAGGAAAACTGTTGAGCTGACCAATCAAGCAAGTCCGTCATAACCAAATCCGCCAAAATTGGGGATAGCACCCCACCCATGGCTAAGCCATCTTTCTGGCTGAAAATTTCGTTGTCATAACTGAAATACCCTCTCATGCTTGATATGTTAAGAGCTTCAATGAACAGATTAATGTCGAGATTTGGATTCCTGTTATTAACTTCGGGCCATCTCCTTAGCACAACATACATAACAATATTTAGTGAAACCGATGTGAACAGAGATTTCACATCGAACGATATCAGTATGTCATCATTCTCTAGTTTTAAACCATCTAGCTTCAATTTGAAATCCAACGAGTTCTTTACATTGTACCTGTTATCCTCGGTTAAAACTCTCAAGTTATCCAAAACCCATTTTGAAAGGCGGTACCATGGTGCATTAGTGCATGAGACTATCGGCCTCAACGGAACATTTTCCTTATGAATCTTGGGCAATCCGTAGATCTTTGGTGATGTCGCTGTTCTAGACATTAATGATGTTCCAAAAGTTTTACCCACAATATTCATATCAACTAGTTTCTTAACAATGTCGTTGTTTATCCTTTCAAGAGCACGAGTTGGGTCTTCATTCAATTTTTCGTAAGTGGAGGGTATATTGATTAAATCATTCATCTTTTCTCTATAATCTTCCTTTTTCATTATTACGTTAACATTTCCTTTGTCAGCCTTAAGTAGTAATAGGTCCGGATTTCGTTTTTTGAATTTCTTTAAGTCAACCAGTTTTTCATTCCATTCAGAAACCCTTTGATTTTCAATTTTATGCAATGCATTGGAGATACAGTTTGCAGCTTGTGCTCTCAGCACATTGCGTTTTGGAAGATCTTCTACTTCATTCACAAGGCATTCTACATCCGTTATCAACTCCAACGTTGGGAAAGAGCGTTTTTCATACGGTAGGTTGAACTTTGGGTTTAATCCCACTAAGTCCTTAATTGTCGATGGAACCTCTACTTCCGTTAGATTAACGAAAAACTCATCCTCCTTTTCATTTTGTTGACTAATTTGTTCTCTGAACAATCTGTCAAATTTTCTTTGAAGACAGTCATTTTTCTTTTTAAAAAACGAATCAAAAAACCTAGACTGTGTATCCAAAAATCTGTCGACTGACGTTTGGGGTAAGCAGTTTCTAATCCATCTAATGCTTTCATCAATTTTATCATTCACTTTCTGCAGTTTCCAAATGCAAGACTTAATTTCCAAGTTTAATAAATCTTTTTGAAATTTCGTGACCAATTTATCACATCTATAATTCCACGGATTACCACGTTCATATGAATTGTACGCACAATGTAGGCTTTGTGAAACAAAATTTGGTACAATACCGTTAGATCGACATTTTAGCAGAAACCACCTTCTACTTCTTAAGTTGGCAGCTTTCCTATAATGTGTGCAAATGATCTTCATATGTGTTCTAGTTTCGCAATTTTGTCGTTGAAAAATGTTGCTGAAGACATCGTTGGTGATATTGAACCCACGTTGATTAATAATTTGTTTCGTTGAATTATCGACCATCAATATTTTATAATAGTGTAGCGGAAATCAGGGTTGTGGTCATTAATGAAATAATTATTGCCGAGCTTTCGATAAATTTATTATCATCTTCAGGGCCTGAAAAACAACAAATGTAAATTTTCGAATGACAAAATATAGCAACTTACTTTAGTTTTAGTTTTTATGGGGAAAACATTAAATAAATTTTTCTTTACACATTAAAAGGGGGAAAAAACAAGTAATAAAATCATTTAAAATTCAATAACGTTAAGATAAAATTTGTTAAAAAGACTAGATATAAAATTATAAAATTTAAGGGAAATTATAAAACAATGAAAGGTTACTTGGGAAAGGGGTTTTCATTATGAAAGGTTGCCAACTTAATTAAACATTATTACTCGTGGTCCTATTTTCCCGCGGAGAATTCGAATTTGCGAAGGAGTGAAGAAGAGACGAATAGACGGAGCTTATGCATTTCTTTTCAATTTGTTGATTGCACGTTTTAGGGCATAAGTAGATTCGTAGACCTTCTTTTATTTTCCTCCGAAACCAATTGGTCTCTTTGTCCAAAACCCGAACGGAGTCCAATCGGAAGCCATGGCCGGTTTGCTTGAAATGTTTTGAGAGGCCCGTGCCATTTCTTTGGGCAGTAGATACGGAGTCCAATCTATGCTGGTTCATCCTTTCAGACACCCGCTGCATAGTTTCCCCGATGTACTTGGTATCACAGAGTAGACAATCAACAGCGTAGACGACAGAAGACCGATTTAGCGTGGGCTCCACAGACTTTAACGGTGAAAATGTTTTTCTAACTTGTTAGCATATTGGTGTGCAATTATCATATTTGGGCAACACTCCTTAAACAGTCGAGCCAATTTTTCCGATAGACCTGGCACATACGTGAGAGATCTATGTATAGTTGGGGCAAACGCTTGATTTTGTCGTTGATGTTGTACCTCAGGTTGTTCAGGAGTGGGTGGCGTAGGTGTAATGTCATCAACTCGGTACCGATCAATTAATTTCCTAATTATAGAAGGAGGAAAATGATTCTTCTTTAAAATGGACGATACCTTCTTTAGGCATTCAGGTCGATGCTTAGCCGAAGTCACAGAACACGCTCGACGAATCAAATTAATCGCGCAATTCATTTTTAAGGCGAAAGAATGGTTCGATCGAAAATCGAAATAGCGATCCTTGCTCACCTCCTTTTTGTACCATTTCGTGGTCAAATCTCCATTTTCTTCGTGTATCACAAGAACATCCAAGTAAGGCAATTTTCCATCTTCCTCCAACTCATAGGTGAATTGAAGATTCATGGTAACCATTTAAGATTTTGAGCATTTCGTCTAATCGACTTTTCGGAATTATAGCAAATAAATCATCAACATATTTAGTTATTAGTTTGACGGGAAAGGAAAACTGTTGAGCTGACCAATCAAGCAAGTCCGTCATAACCAAATCCGCCAAAATTGGGGATAGCACCCACCCATGGCTAAGCCATCTTTCTGGCTGAAAATTTCGTTGTCATAACTGAATGAAGACCCAACTCGTGCTCTTGAAAGGATAACAACGACATTGTTAAGAAACTAGTTGATAGTTGATATGAATATTGTGGGTAAACTTTTGGAACATCATTAATGTCTAGAACAGCGACATCACCAAAGATCTACGGATTGCCCAAGATTCATAAGGAAATGTTCCGTTGAGGCCGATAGTCTCATGCACTAATGCACCATGGTACCGCCTTTCAAAATGGGTTTTTGGATAACTTGAGAGTTTTAACCGAGGATAACAGGTACAATGTAAAGAACTCGTTGGATTTCAAATTGAAGCTAGATGGTTTAAAACTAGAGAATGATGACATACTGATATCGTTCGATGTGAAATCTCTGTTCACATCGGTTTCACTAAATATTGTTATGTATGTTGTGCTAAGGAGATGGCCCGAAGTTAATAACAGGAATCCAAATCTCGACATTAATCTGTTCATTGAAGCTCTTAACATATCAAGCATGAGAGGGTATTTCAGTTATGACAACGAAATTTTCAGCCAGAAAGATGGCTTAGCCATGGGTGGGGTGCTATCCCCAATTTTGGCGGATTTGGTTATGACGGACTTGCTTGATTGGTCAGCTCAACAGTTTTCCTTTCCCGTCAAACTAATAACTAAATATGTTGATGATTTATTTGCTATAATTCCGAAAAGTCGATTAGACGAAATGCTCAAAATCTTAAATGGTTACCATGAATCTCTTCAATTCACCTATGAGTTGGAGGAAGATGGAAAATTGCCTTACTTGGATGTTCTTGTGATACACGAAGAAAATGGAGATTTGACCACGAAATGGTACAAAAAGGAGGTGAGCAAGGATCGCTATTTCGATTTTCGATCGAACCATTCTTTCGCCTTAAAAATGAATTGCGCGATTAATTTGATTCGTCGAGCGTGTTCTGTGACTTCGGCTAAGCATCGACCTGAATGCCTAAAGAAGGTATCGTCCATTTTAAAGAAGAATCATTTTCCTCCTTCTATAATTAGGAAATTAATTGATCGGTACCGAGTTGATGACATTACACCTACGCCACCCACTCCTGAACAACCTGAGGTACAACATCAACGACAAAATCAAGCGTTTGCCCCAACTATACATAGATCTCTCACGTATGTGCCAGGTCTATCGGAAAAATTGGCTCGACTGTTTAAGGAGTGTTGCCCAAATATGATAATTGCACACCAATATGCTAACAAGTTAGAAAAACATTTTTCACCGTTAAAGTCTGTGGAGCCCACGCTAAATCGGTCTTCTGTCGTCTACGCTGTTGATTGTCTACTCTGTGATACCAAGTACATCGGGGAAACTATGCAGCGGGTGTCTGAAAGGATGAACCAGCATAGATTGGACTCCGTATCTACTGCCCAAAGAAATGGCACGGGCCTCTCAAAACATTTCAAGCAAACCGGCCATGGCTTCCGATTGGACTCCGTTCGGGTTTTGGACAAAGAGACCAATTGGTTTCGGAGGAAAATAAAAGAAGGTCTACGAATCTACTTATGCCCTAAAACGTGCAATCAACAAATTGAAAAGAAATGCATAAGCTCCGTCTATTCGTCTCTTCTTCACTCCTTCGCAAATTCGAATCTCCGCGGGAAAATAGGACCACGAGTATAATGTTTAATTAAGTTGGCAACCTTTCATAATGAAAACCCCTTTCCCAAGTAACCTTTCATTGTTTTATAATTTCCCTTAAATTTTATAATTTTATATCTAGTCTTTTTAACAAATTTTATCTTAACGTTATTGAATTTTAAATGATTTTATTACTTGTTTTTTCCCCCTTTTAATGTGTAAAGAAAAATTTATTTAATGTTTTAAAAACTAAAACTAAGTTGCTATATTTTGTCATTCGAAAATTAAATCAGGCCCTGAAAATAATAATTTATCGAAAGAGTGATTTTTCATTTGTGATTCGCCCGTACATAAAACTTTAAAATGCGAATATCTCGAAACTACGTTTTGTCGAGTTCGCCCTTCGTACCCGGAGCGCCTCAATTTTTGGACATCCCTCGTGTCTTCTTAGACACTTCATTTTTCTATACAGTTTTTAACAAAAAATAATAAGACGTAACATGAGGTCGGCCCAATGACCGAATTAATTAAAATCATTATTGTTTTTGGATGGTTTTTAAAAGATAAAAGGTTTGGCCTACTTCCAAGAATGTATAATTTATTAGGTGCAATTTTATGGATAATAAACAAATATTGACGAGGGTGGGAGTCGGAATATTTAGTGAATAAATTAGCGTAAAGGGGGTTAGACAGGGTTGGGGAAAATCTGTGATTGCTATTTGATGAATCATAAAGGCGTAAAAATTCTTATGAGGGGGAGGATTCAAATGAATCCTCCCTTTTTTATTTCCCCGGCTTTTTGTATAAAATGCATCGGACGTTCAGGAACCTCCCGCACCCTCCTGTATGACAATTAGGATTTATGATTCTGAAAAATTCAATCAAATTTTCCCAATACAAGCGGATGAATTATATTGGGGCCCATTTAAAAGTAAAAGCGATGCTCAGTCATGAAAATGTTATTTAAAAAGTAGTTTGGTATGCAACTTACAGACTTTAAACATAAAAATAAATCAAAACAACAAAAATTTTAACATTCCTCTATAATACCAAACTAAAAAAATAAATAAAGTGAACCTTGTGGGAAGATAAGGTGGGTTGTTTCTAAAGCATGGGCAGAGCCACAATATCACCACCTTAGTTTCCATCCACCTCACGTCAAAAGGATCTTCAACAGCCAAACTCAATTTGGTATTTGCTCTGTTGTTTGTATTTCTCCATGTCCAAACACTTTCTTTCGCTAAACCTTTATTTACTGTTATTCATACATTTATCCTCATAGATATTATTTCCTTCCAAGAAAAAATTTTTTTCAGGATTTTAATTGAGAATAATCTGTTTTAACGCGAGATTTCAATAATGATTGGCTTTTCAGACATGATTGTAGTATTAAAAGTCCCTAAAAGCCCCTTATCGGTCTGTCAATTCGAGAAAGTGGTTAGATGATAAACGCTTTCCCTTTAGTCTTGTTATTTTTCAAAAGCGAAGCAGCTCGCCCCGATTGCTTGTCCAACTTTTTCTTATTTCTTTCTTTTATTTTCCTTCTTCCTTTACCAGATGGATTTTTCATCATCACTTGTTTATTTCAGACTTTCAAATGAACACGTGGATATCCCAGGTATTTCTGAATGATTCAGCTTCTCTATCCATAATAACTTCATAAATAATTTATGAATTTACCTATACGTAAACTACCTTTTTACGGTTAGATATGAGGCGCTCCGGGTACGAAGGGCGAACTCGACAAAACGTAGTTTCGAGATATTCGCATTTTAAAGTTTTCTGTTAAGGGCGAACTCGACAGAAAAGTCACTCTCTGGAATTTTCGTGGCGAGATTTTAGATTTATAGAATCATAGAGGAAAGGGTTTTTTAAAAATTTTCGAATATTTTTTACGATTATTAATTCACAAAATGTATAATATATTTTATTTCGTGGCGGTGAGCTGTTCCAAGAGGAGTGGGGCTCCCGGAAAAGGAGTGGGGGTAGTGAACTAGGATACGAGTTCGCCCTTCGTACCCGCTCGGATATCGCAGTTAGAGCTTTGCCGCATATCGGTTTTTACGTATTTTAAAGGGGAAAAAAGGGCAAACTCAATATAAAATTACATGGGTGTATTCTTCAAAAGGTCTAGAATCTGAAAATGAAAAAAAAAATTTGTCCGATGTCGAGTTCGCCCTTCGTACCCGGAGCGCCTCATATACTCTTGAAATATCATGGATGCTATGAAAATGCTGGACGATTCGAATAACTGTTTTTTAGTTTCTATAAAGATCCACAGCTCCATCTTTTTGTTGAAAAGGCGGAGAAGGGCATTGAAAAAGGAAACAGATGTCAAATTAAAATGTACAAAACTTTCAGGTCGAGTGAGAAAAAAAAGGCGAAGAGTGCTAAAACCAGTCTTCAATCAAGTGGAATAGGGAAGTTAAAATGCTGGCTTCCCCAACGACGATTCGGAGTATGTTTTGATTTATGTCTTCCTCCCCCGCCTTCTTCCAGGTCCTTCCCCTAACCAGACGGGAGCTATCGGCAGAAAAAAAGTAATGGGAGGGCGTCGAGTCGGGAAGGGTTGTAAGAGATACTCGTCACGTGTCACCAATAGCACGTGATGCTACGAGAGGTGAAGAAAGGCACTTAAAATCATAAATCAGGAAGAACGGATCTGGCGAAGGGGAATTCTAAAACAAAAGGAGAATCTTTTATCGTGAAAATCGCTTTCGTCTTTTCTGACAAACTACAAGACATTCCTCGCGGAAAATATATTATAATGTATAATCTACAAAGTTTATTAATTAATTTATGGAGATTTCTAGCATAGGTTAGTCAATTTTTACAAAAAGAAGATTTCTGAAAAGTGTTTCGGGTGAAGACAGAACAATTGAGGCGCTCGGTACGAAGGGCGAACTCAACAAAACGTAGTTTCGAGATAATCGCATTTTAAAGTTTTATGTTACGGGCGAACTCAACAGAAAAGTCATGCACTGGAATGGGAAAAGGATTGGGGGGTTGTGGACTAGGATGTGGAGTTCGCCCTTCGTACCCGCTCGGATATCGCAGATAGAGCATTGCCTCATATCGGTTTTTACGTATTTAAAGGGGGGGAAAAAAGGGCGAACTCTACATAAAAATTATATGGGTGTGGGGGTATATCATATGAGGCGCTCCGGGTACGAAGGGCGAACTCAACATCGGACAAATTTTTTTTTCCATTTTCAGATTCTAGACCTCTTGGTGAATACCCCCATGTAATTTTTATGTTGAGTTCGCCCTTTTTTCCCCTTTAAATATGTAAAAACCGATATGCGGCAAAGCTCTAACTGCGATATCCGAGCGGGTACGAAGGGCGAACTCCACATCCTAGTCCATAATCCCCACTCCTTTTCCCATTCCAGGGCATGACTTTTCTGTGGAGTTCGCCGTAACATAAAACTTTAAAATGCGAATATCTCGAAACTACGTTTTGTTGAGTTCGCCCTTAGTACCCGCTCGGATATCGCAGATAGAGCATTGCCGCATATCGGTTTTTACGTATTTAAAGGGGGGGGAAAAAGGGCGAACTCAACAAAAAATTATGGGTGTATTCAATAAGAGGTCTAGAATCTGAAAATGAAAAAAAAATTTTGTCCGATGTTGAGTTCGCCCTTCGTATCCGGAGCGCCTCAATTGTGTCCAATAGTACTTCTTGAAAACCAACATCGCTGGCTATAGGGACCAAACGGGGTCCATGAATTTCTTTTGAAGGAAACCGAAGATAATAAAAAGTTTAATTAATTATTACAATTTTTTTTTCAATGAAAATTGACAATTTTTCTTTCTTTTTTTTTTTACAAAGAATCTTGAGAACGGCGGTAGGTACATTAATTGTCAGACAGATTGATTGAACTGTTTTCTTACGAAGGGAGGGTGAAAAATAATCTCCGCTCTCTAATATTTTAAACGACAACAAAATTGTCCGTTGAAAGTTGCTTTTTGTTTGTTCGTCAGGAGGATCCGGACGTTAAAAAATTAAAACTCTTTTGATCATTCTTCTTCAATGATGGGATTAAATTTTACAATCATTTGTTCAAATTGCTTTAAACTTAATTAAACTTTGGATTAAAAAATCGGCTTTATTTATATTTTATTCATATAAATATATATTTTTTTGATGAATGCGAATGGGCGAAGACCTTTAAGTTTAGGCCAACAAAGGTTTTTTTGTGGTAAAGAAAAAAAATTTAACGGACTTCCAGCGTCGTCTTTACCTTTTTAGGCTTCAGAGGTTCAAAGGTATTATTTAATTCGATAAAAAGATACTCGCTTTGGGCGACACATTCGTGTTAAATCAAAAGCTCACAAAATTCCATCAGCAACTCCTTTTGTAAGTTGAATAAATTATAAAGCTTAAGTTTAATTTTGTCAGAAAGTTTGAAACATTGCGACGATTTAATAATTTTAAATGTAGTTGGGAATCGATTCAAACGTATAATCTTTGTAACTTCTACAAAGATATACCTACTAGTTTAGTAAACTGAATCGCATTTCAATTAATCCTACCACATTTGATACTCAATTGTTATTCAACATGAATATTAATAAAGTTAAGAGCTTTAAATTTGCATTGAGCTTTCATTACCATTAATTTAATACAA